>CM050413.1:35551930-35664430 GCA_027564155.1 Gymnocypris eckloni scoliostomus | reverse complement strand
ATATAGAATAGTTAAATAGTTCAGCGCGTCATATCATCAGCTGCTAAATTCAAATCTGCTTTCGCTGACTGGCACGGAACCAGAGACAGACATGTTTTTACAGCTCTGTGCATTATATTCAGACACACATGATTCTGTTGAGCTTATGAATGCAATGACCAATCAGAGGTGTTCAGATGAGTCATCGCTAAAATGCACTCACTCTGACTGAAGACCTCTTTCTGGCGAATTCTCTCATCAGAAACAACAAAGTGCATATGTGTGTACGAATCTGTAAGATATTAATTTCATAGTGTTTCCTGCTTCAGTGATTTTAATGGGAGTTTTTGAGAGTGTTTGAACTCTGAACTCTAGACTGTCCGTGAAAACGTTCTTTGATAATGTAAATGTTCTTTGCTCTCTTTCTGTAAAATGAAAGTGTTACGATTAGTAGCCTAACTTGCAATGGTTTTTACTCACATTAACTTTCAATGTTAAATTCACATTAAATATAAAGTCAGTCGTATTAAAAATATGTTATGGCACGACACCCATAAACAGACAGGTTTTTATGCATAGCCTAGTTAATAGATTACATTATTAGACCATCGCCCAGTATAGATCATCATAATCTATAAAGGTGAGAATCAAAATATTTCATGATATAGTTAATGCGTTTGGGAATGTTTTGAATGAAAAGGAAAAAATAAATAGAACATAGAAATAGAACATAGTTGGCTGCTATGTGTCACATGACGACAATTCATGCCCCCTCAAAAATAATGAGTGCATGACACCCATGACTCCAGTTCATCGATTAATGTCTTGTGGAGTGAAAAGCTGTATGTTTGTAAGAAAAACATCCATCATTAAGGTTTTTATTGGGATTTTTATCTGGCCTAAATATAAATACATTATCATAAAGCATCAGTGGAAAAAGTCCAGTAGAACCAATGACGGCACCCATTCACTGCAGAGGATCCAATGGTGAGCAAGTGATGTAATGCTACATTTATCCAAATCTGTTCCAATGAAGAAACAAACTCATCTACTTGGATAGAGGGTGAGTACATTTTCAGGAAAGTTTAATTTTGGTTAAACAGTTTTTAAATATATTTTCAAAGTTAATTTAAATTGCAATAATATTTACTTGTTATACTGTGTTTTCGATCAAATAAATGCAGCCTTGATGAGCACAGTTAATTTTACTATGAAAACGTACTGTAACTTTCATAACTCACGACTTCATCTAATATGCAAAATCAAGCCACAGATATGTCAAAGTTTTGTCATCTGATGTATATGAATACTAACACATGACCGCACACATTTACATGTCACCGGTGTCTAATTGGATTTCAGATACTTTGGGCCGTTTGGCTGAATAACTTTGTCAAATCTCACGCTGGAGGGCCAATGCCATGTAGACTTTATCTCCAAATGCAATCCAACGTTCCTGAACAAACTCATCAAGGTCTGAGGAACCCTGACTTTGACCCACCTGATGCCGCCGTGTGCAGGGATCACAGAGGAAACATAAGTGCTGCAGTGAATGACCTCCTGTACAGAATCTGTGGAGCTCTCAGCAATCGGTTTCACCAGAACCACAGAATCCGGACCAGCACCAGGTCCAGGTGATGAGTCCTCACAGAGCATGACTGCTGCACATGAGGCCGTTCATATCTGGACAACTGCAAACTGAGAGACATGTGATGAAAGCAATGATGAGACACTGACAGAACATGGGCCTGTACCATGATGGTAGATGAACAAATTCAGAGTTACAATCAGAGTTACGAGTTGATAAAAACCAAACCACTCTAATCCGGCTTTAATTGTACCATGATGCTGATCATCAACTTTCTCTGTCAACTCAGGCTTGATCCTGAGTTAATGGAGCGCATGCACATGAATGTGTGACATCAGCGGCGAACAGCCAATCACAACACAGAGCAAGCTCGCGAGAGAGTTAGCAAGATTCAAAACTCGTTTGTTAAAGGTTAAGACATCAAAGAATATGAAGAATTTCCACTGAAGTACTTGTCCATGAATGAGGACAACTCAATTAAATTATCTAACTCTATTTGTGCAGTCACAAGTGAAACTTGTGTATTTAGTAAATATATCTGATAATATATAGCGAAAGAGACTCAAACATGTAAGGTCACATGTATACATTTTATCTATTGATTCTACCACTTATTTATATTACATATGATCTGTATATATTATATTATTTTTAAATAAATGCTTTATAATAATTATTACATGTGTCACTTTGCTCACATCTGATTGGTCCGATTTCAGTTTGAGATCTCTAACCCAGAACATAACCTGCCCCGGAGCAGGTTAGTCGTGCAGTGTAAGTTGCTATTGCAATGAAAGCAGGCCACTTTCATGTAGCTAAAACCCAGGATTAGTGCAAACTAAGCTGAAACTTACCTGGCTAGCCAGCTAAACCGGGTACAGAACCCAGGACAGAACAGGAGACTGAGCTTGTGTGCATTAGTGTGAGGAACAGACTGAAACAGCTGCTTATTTGCACTTGAGATATCATTTACAGGGTTATAAATGTACTCAAATTTATCTGAAGAACTGCATTTAATGTGAACATGATTATGCAGGACATTTGTTAGCTCCCATTTTTGTGAATAACCGATTTCAGTGAATAAAGAGATGTTTATATTTTTTGGGGGTCAGTGGGATATTTTAATGTTTTTAAATGCAATTTATTCCTGAGTTCAAATCTAAATTTTCAGCATCATTACATGACCCTTTAGAAATCACTCTAATATCCTGATTTGCTGCTCAAGAAACATTTCTGATTATTATTAATACTGAAAAAAGCTGTTGCTTAATATTTTTTGGGAAACATACATTTTTTCTTTGCTTCTTTGAAAAAATATAAAAAGAACAGCAATTACTTGAAATATAATTCTTTGTTACAGCGTAAATGTCTTTAGTGTTGTTTATGAGTGTCGTGTACCCTTGCTGAAAAAAATAAATAATAAGATAATAAAGTATTAGAAAAACTTTTAAACAGTAGTGTATATTTACATGCATACATATAAGTGTTCCCCTCTTTAACCTGTTACAATGGTCAAATTTGTCAAATGGTGACCATTTACATCAGAGCATACTTGCAACAACTGCATGCACATGCATTATGCTATTTACATCGGAAACATGTTTTTAGCAGAGGTACTTATTACAGTTGGTACACTGTTGTGAATCTGCTCCATACTGTTGCTGAATGAAAGGATTTAACAGATACACTCTATTCCATTGTCTAGATGACATCAGAAACTAAACTGAATGGGGTGCAAAACGCTCATCTTGAGAGTGTGGAAAATGCCACGTGGGAATGCCACAAGTGAGTTTACTGAAGATTGTCCAAAAGTTGTTTCTGAAAGACATCTCGCCTCTCTGAAATTCTCATTGGTCAACAAATGCTTACGTCAAAGAGCAAACGTTTAAAAGTTTTGGTTGCATGATGGAGCATCACTTTTGCAAACCATTGCAGTTCCCCTCAACATCCGTATGATGCACCGTCAATAGATTCATAACATTATCTGAAGCAACATCCACTCTATAGGCATACATTTTACCAAGTACTAAAACAACTGCAAAATGACCATTCTATCACTTTGCAATATTAAATCAATAACATAGAAGCATTTAGGAACTTACCATCAGACAGACCATGTTCTCCATCCAAACTCCCCATAACCCGGCTCTGAAGACTTAAAGACACGAAGGCTTTCTCTCTCTCTCTCTCTCTCCGGTCAGATTAGCATTGAGCCCAAGGTCGTTGGTGAGAATAGCTGAGGATTAGCCTGAAGGCAAGGAAAGCACAGGCACAGAGCCGACAAAGGGAAATCCCTCTCACATCACCGTTGGTTACACTCCGGGCACCTCCTCATTCAACCTTCCTTAATCCAGTTAGTCATCACCAGTGGCTTTTCATTTCCCTGACATAATGCTATCTGAACAGGGTCTAAGCTTTGACTGTAAACTGCTGCAGACACAACAACAACAACAAATGCTGAAAGTGCTGGCGATGTCTAAACCTCATGGACCAGGCCTAATTGTAGCCCGCTGGTCTAAGAGCGGCCTGCTCTCCTGCTAAATACCTCATTATCTTGTTCGCAGACTGATATATAAAATGGTGCAACTATAATTCACACTAATCCATTGCTACATTTAAGTAGCAGGTGATTTTTGCTAAAGCATTTTTGTGTTGATAATTTAGAGCTCTAATGGTCTGGTGGAGTATCAGTATTGGCATCTTCATTGTACTGGGACATCTTTCACTCTTAAGTAATCATAATTAAAAGTGAAAAAGTGTAAGTGACATACAGCCAAGTATGGTGACCCATACTCAGAATTCGTGCTCTGCATTTAACCCATCCAAGTGCACACACACACACACACACACACACACACACACACACACACACACACACACACACACACACACTATTGAAGGTGAAGCACCCTCCCCCACCTACTCCTAGACTCAAACTCACAACCTTCGATTATGAGTCCGACTGTTCAACCATTAGGCCAGGCAAATAGAATGCAGCGCACGACTGGTCTTCAACGAGCCCAGAGCCCATGTTACGCCTCTTCCTTGCATTGGCTACCAGTTGCAGCTCCAGCATCCAGTTCAAGACACTGATGCTTGCATATAGAACAACCACAGGCTCAGCACCCTCCTACTTCCACTCACTATTACGAATTTACATCCCCTCCAGAAGTCTGAGATCTGCTAGTGAGCGACGCCTCGTGGTACCATCACAGAGAGGCTCAAAATCACTCTCCAGAACATTCTCGTTCACCGTTCCTGGCTGGTGGAATTATCTTCCCCCATCCGGACCGCTGGATCCCTGTCAATCTTCAAGCAACAGCTTAAAACTCATCTCTTTCAACACTACTTGACTTCATCCTAAAAAAAAAAAAAAAAAAAAACATTTTTCTTTATCTTCATCTTTCTCTTTATCTTTCTCTCCTTCCCTTGCTAGCTTATACTTATTTGAACAGTGCCTGAGACTTGGTGTTATTGGCACTTCCTCTGTCTGTTTGCCTCTTCAAGATTAATCACTTCATGTATTCCCCAATTGTAAGTTGCTTTGGATAAAAGCGCCTGCTAAATGATTAAATGTAAATGTAAATAGAGTTACAATTTTATAGATGCTTTTATTCAAACTTGTATTCCATGTAAGATATAATTGTAAAAGTTTTTTGCATTAACTGGCAATTAAACTAATGGTCAAAGGCCAGGTTTCATAGACAGGGCTTAGACTAAGCCAGGATTAGGCCATAGTTCAATCAGGACATTTAAGTAACTTTTATAAACGCATTACTGGGGTGCATCTTGAGACAAAACAAAGGCACTGATATATTTTAAGATCAGTCAGTGCAAGTTTATTTCAGTTGAAACAGCGCAGACTTACATTTTAGTCTAGGACTAGGCTCAAGCCTAAGTGATGCTAGTACCATTTTCTACTATTTGAACTACAAGAATACTATTTCAATTGTTACAAATAAATAAATGATTAACTAATAAATAAATGCACTTAATTAATCATCTTTATCCCATATGAGACATAAAGCCAAAACATAAATATGCAGATAAATATATATGATATTTATATTAGGCCTACTAATAGCTGCCAGGACTGTCAGAACTGTAAGGACAATTTTTACATTCAATAACCAACTTTTTGATTTCAGAATATATATTTTTTTAATTAATCATATTATGAGAAGGTTATTTAAAAATATTTTACACCATTTTAAAGAATTTTTTAGACATATCTGTCGGGATGATTTTTTTAATTCAGTTAATTTCAAAATTGAAAATAATTAAAAAAAATTATATCTGGTACTTGAATCTGATTGGCTGAGAGATCTTTTCAAGCATGAGATATTGACACAATATCACCATTAAAGTTCCACCATTAAAAATATAAAAAAATGTATAAAAAAATATTGATCACATAATTTATATTCAGTATTCATATTTTAAAGGCATTTTAGTCAATATAGGCTATAGTATACCACCTATTATAACAGTAAATTACACATTAAAAGAGGCATTTTGCAACCCCCATTATATACAAATATACACGCAGGCAGTATATATTTAGGCTACATAAATCATTATATTATTTCACATACATTGTATGATCTTATATAATTTTTTAAACCCTTATTTTTATATGTGTTACAGTGCATTTACCGCAGTTAACCAGTGTTAGACATGAAACAGTGTTAGAGAATAGCCTGTTGAAAAATGAATATTGAGTAATTTTGAGTGTTTGCACAGGTCTGTTTGTTTGCCATATTTGAGCACAACTCTTTATTAAATCATGTGACGATTTCCCTCGTCTGGTGTTCGGTAGACGCAGACACAACACAAGCATAATGGAGCAAATAGCGGATCGTTGAGCACGTGAGAAACTCAGCTGCAGCAATCACGGGAGATTAAAGGGTTAATACATTCATGTTCATGACCTGATCTCTCTCCGTGGCTTAGATGAAGGTGCAGAAGGGGAAACGCTGTAGACAAGCGGTCATATGAGGGACTTTGACTCTCATTGAGTATAATAAATCTGCCTCTTTCTTCCCTCCCTCTGTCTGCTCGCTTCTCATTCGGTTCTGTTGGCACTAATCCTGTCTGCTATTCATGACCAAGCTGCTCGCGAGAATGTGGATTCCTTCATGAACCGTGTGAAGGGGTGAATAATTCCTTTGACACCTCTAAGACGCTTGCAGGAGAGAGCCAGACACCAGGGATTATCGGAGGAATAAAAGGGATTTCGCTATTTAATGTTGAGGGATGCAGTGAGCTGTGACCGGCTGCGGTGCTATTGTACATTCACTCTCGGTCTGGTGGTGTGGAAGGACATGCAACCTCTTTTTGGTAACTTCTAATTTGATAACGAGATGACAAATCTGTGCAAAATTGAACATTTATTTAATAAAATTATATAAGTCAACATGAAACATTGATCCTATTTTGAGTTTAACAGTATATCAGATAAGAAAAATAGGGCAGCACTTGATTTTATCATTGGGAATTTATTGGAAAAATATCAAGTGACATCTTTTTTAACATTTGTTCTTGGACACACACACACACACACACACACACACACACACACACACAATATTTTGTCTAACAATGTAAACAAGTAAAAAAGTAAGAATACAAAAAATATACTTGTATTTATTATTGCCTATTTGTATCTTATTTTGAGATTGTATTTAGAAATTTTAACAAACATTTTGACAAAAATATTTAAGAATAGAATTATTTGCGGAATTATTTGTCAATCCAAGGGTAAGAGGCAGATGATTTTTCATATTTTGATGATATAGTTTTCATATTATTCATATTTTGGTTTCTATTACAATTATAAAAGTTGCACCAGGCCAATAAAATTCCATAATACTATCAAGGATCTTGGAGCCAAAATAGTCATAATCTGGCAAAAACTATTGAAATATTCCATAAATGACTAGAAAAACTGATGAACCAGGTATAAGTAAGATTTGTGGTGCAGGACTGTATTCTTATCCATATAAAAAGCAGATTATTGAAACTTGTTCAAATCACTGGTGATTATTAAAAGATTATTAATAGCTGGAAACTAAAATTCAGAGAATGTATATTGACCATTGTCATGTTTTCTAAGCATAAACCTGACTAAATGTGTCATGTTATTTCTTTTCAGCCATATTTTATGTAACAACACATCTACCACACACTACATGCAAATAATGGTATTAACTGCATATTACATGCGTTGGTTAATGGTTACACATATGCCTGTGTGATAAAGGTTCAGACATTGTTGACAGCTCATTAAAGATCAACAGAAATGCTCTGAGAGCAGCCTTCCTGGAAACACAAGTAACACACACACACACACACACACACACACACACACACACACACACACACACCTGGGTCCATGTCTGATAGTCAGGGGCAACATCTCAGCAAGAGCTACAGATAAAGCCATTAGTCATGGTGAGTACATCAACATCATGAGCCAGAGCAGGATAAATGCACTGTGCTCAGAGGAGAACAATGGCACGTATCAGCCTCGACAATGTACTGCAACATCAAAATATGCCTTCAAAATACTGGCTTAAGGCAGGACACCAGAGTATGGTCATTTACTATTAGAGGTCACACACTGTACATTTCAAGTTGATTGATTATGTTATGAATTGCACGTTTTCTAAAAATGTTGTTTAAATACACAAACGGTGAATTATTTATATAATCGTAATATGTAATAGTTAAAGTTCAAACGTTTTAAACGTTATTAAAAGTCAAATAACTGAACATCTTAAAACTGAACAGTGCATGAACAAAGGCTTTCACCTAGTTTTATCCCTCAAAAATAGCAATACATTGTAAAAATGTGAACATACCTGTTATTCCCAACCATCACATGTGAGCAGCACAACAGACAGCATCATGCAACTTGAACTGATGTAGTTTCGTCATGTTGCATCACCAACAACGTGCACTGCTTTAAATACACTCAATAATCGCATGAAACCACATACATTTGGATTGAATTTGGCTGAAGATGCCAGGCACTCATTCACTCTAGTCTAAAACCTGGTGAGCTGCCTATATAGGCAGCATTTTAAGACATGATGTGTGCTCCCAATGTGAAGGCTGTTCAAAACATTGTCTTTCTAAGGCAGCATCACGTGTATTCTTCTCTGAGAAGGCAATCTTGCATTGCAAAGGGCTGCAAAAAAGACTTGATAAACTAAGAAAATGCTGATTATAAATACATGTATTAACCCATTCCATACCAAAGGTATAAATAAAGTTAAATGTAATAAATAAATAAAAAATAATTTTACTATTTTTGGCATTGTGTGTGATGCTAACCCCAAACTTTGTTGAAATCACTTATGAGTTGAGTGTCATGTGCTATGGAGATATTTCTATGACACATGGAGATGCTGGCTGTAAGTGTACTAAATCATTCAAACTATACTTAGTGAGTTGCCTTACTGTCTACATAGGCCTCTAAGTTTTGAACCAGAGCCACAGTCTCCAATTCCCAATGTTACTGTCTCTTCTGTTTCTTAAGTCGACTCGCGTCAGACCTTTTAAAGGCTCTTATAATCACAAGGGGCTTGTTAGCTGATAGCATGAAGATAACTGCTATCATATCTGTTTTAGTTTAACATTCAAAATATCTGCTGTCACTTCAGTAAACAACCAGTATCATCAGTATCAGGACATCCTATACCATTATATCCTTATCCTATTCTAGTAAAACAAACCTTGGATACACTACCATTCTGAAGTTTGGGGTCATTAACATTTTATTGAACAAATCAATACTTTCACTCAGCAAGGATGCATTAAACTGATCATAAGTGACAGTAAAGACTTTTATATTACAACTTATTTTTATTTTTATTAAATGCTGTTCTTATGAACTCTCCATTTCAAGATGGTTCACGTTTCCATAAAAAGTGAAGCATCATGTGGCTGAAGACTGGAGTAATGATGCTGAAATTCAGCTTTGCAACACAATAATAAATTACATTTGTGACCCTGGAGCACAAAACCAGTCTTAAGTCGCTGGTAGATTTGTAGCAATAGCCAAAAATACATTGTATGGGTCAAAATTATAGATTTTTCTTTTATGCCAAAAATCATTGGGATATTAAGTAAAGATCACGTTCCATGGAGATATTTTGTACATTTTCCACTGTAAATATATCAAAACTTAATTTTTGATTAATAATGTGCATTGCTAAGAACTTAATTTGGACAACTTTAAAGGTGATTTTCTTAATATTTAGATTTATTTGCACACTCAGATTCCAGATTTTCAGGTAGATGTATCTCGGCCAAATATTGTCCTATCATAATGTAGATGTATAAATCTCAATTTAAAAAAGTGACAGTGCAACTTGAACTGATGTAGTTTTGTCATGTTGCATCACCAACAACGTGCACTTGTTTAAATACACTCAATATCGCATGAAACCACATACATTTGGATTGAATTTGGCTGAAGATGCCAGGCACTCATTCACTCTAGTCTAAAACCTAAAAAGAATTGACGCATAAGACTGGTTTTGTGGTCCAGGGTCACATTTTTTAATAAATAGAAAACAGTTCTTTTAAATTGTAATACTATTTCAAAATATGACAGTTTTAACTATGTTCATTAAATGAATGCAATCTTGGTGAGCATGAGAAACTTGTTTCAAAACCTTTTAAAGAAATCGTACTTGCTCCAACTTTTGAATGGTAGTGTTTATGATCATTTTAACTTAATTTAAATAGATTACAAAGTTACAAACATGACTGATAAAGTGGACAAGCACTAGCCAGAACCGACACTTGAATTCCGACAAAACTAAGTAGGCCTACTTTTAATTTATCCATTTAGCAGACACTTTTTCATAAGCGCCAATAATATTCATAGTACACAATGCCAAGTTTAAAGTTTAGGATAGATTGGTATACAAACTAGATTAGCACATGGACGTATCCACTATCTGTGGCGTATTTTTAAAAGCGTGGAATCTATCCTATCATGTCTCAAGAGAGCGTAATCTGCCGACGCTATCAAGAGCAGGACGAGTGCCGTCTCTCCAGCGGTTTGTAAATGGACTCTAAAGACAAGCGATGGCACCATGTGACCAAAGTGAAGTGGACGGCATGCTCCTTATCTCTGAAGGAGAAAGGGATGGCTGGGAGCAGTGATGGCACCTTCGCTCTCCAGCCAGAGCTGTAACATGAAAACGGCTGTCCTTGCTGGCAACAGAGCTAAAGTGGATCTATTTCAGGTGCTGTACTTCAAGAGGCCGGTGCGTAGAGACATGACAGAATGGACGCTGCTCAAGCGGCTGCTGGACGCCGTGCACCAGCACTCCACCATGATCGGACGCCTCTGGCTCACGGTCATGGTGATTTTCCGCCTGCTAATCGTGGCCGTGGCCACTGAGGACGTCTATACAGATGAGCAGGAGATGTTTGTATGCAACACCCTTCAACCGGGATGTCCCAACGTCTGCTACGACGCCTTCGCTCCAATCTCGCAGCCTCGGTTCTGGGTCTTCCAGATCATCACGGTGTCTACTCCTTCACTTTGCTTCATCATCTACACCTGGCACAACTTGTCCAAGCAGCCGGAAGGCGAGCAGTTGAGGGAAGCGTACGATCGCTGTTGTGAATCGGATAGTTGCTCCATCAAGTCTCACAAACATCTCGGACACAATCTTGCTGACGTCCTCGAAGGCATCGCCAACCAAAGCACCCCGGCGTTGAAGGAAACCACCAGGGCTCCGTCCAAAAGCTCCCCAGGCGTCCTTTCCAAGTACTACGTCTTCCACGTGTGCTTTCGCACAGTTTTGGAGGTCGGTTTTGTGGTGGCTCAATGGCTCCTCTTTGGTTTCCACGTTCCCGCTCACTTTGTGTGCAGTGACGCCTTGCATGCAGAGGGTCGACTGCTACGTCTCGTCCCACCGAGAAAACCATCTTCCTAAACTTCATGTTTTGCGTTGGGGTCTTCTGCATCTTACTCAACTTCCTAGAGCTCAATCATTTGGGCTGGAAGATGATCAAGAGGTCGAAGCTCATCAAGGACGGCTCCTGGAGGGGATACGGCGCTATAAACCAAGACTCGCAGTCAATAGCCTCGCTAACTTTCAGAGACGTGACCAGCACTGCTTCTTTACCTACTCTAGATCTAGTCGTGGGCCATCAACCTGACTGGACCTGCGCTGGGAACTGCTCGGTGAAGAAAGACAAGGACACCTGCAGAGGAACACAGTCGCTCAAGGGTAAATCGCAACCGAACAAAGGAAGAAAATCAAAGGAAAGGAGCACTGAGGTTTGGATATAAACTCAATTATGGACAATTCGAAGAGTCTTAAATTTGATTACGATGATATTTTTGTTGGTAGGTTTTTGAAGGCAGCTGCTACTTGTTTGTTTGGATGAGCTTAAGAAATAAAATGCACAATCAGACCTAACATGTAATCAATATTTCCACGTTCTTTATTTAAGCAATATACAGTGTGTAATTATATATTCATTTACAACATCTATAAAACATTGTGCATAAATTATGCCAGAGAGCAAAAAGAAAACAATGCACAGCCTTTCCTTTCACTCAGTGATGTAGTGATGAATTCGAGTAGAAGTTCTGTAAGTACATGAGTTAGTAGAATAACAGTGCTTGGAAGCGAAGAGCTATTTTACATCTAAAGTCCGAGATCGAGATTATTTGGGTGCCACATTTTTTTTTGAGCAATTTCTTGTTTTTATAATGACCTCTAGAACAGTAGTCATATATACTGTTTCTGAGAATCAGATCATTCATTTTACTTGAACATTACCTGTGATCTCTGAACTTTTGAATTTAAAGCTACCGTGTGTATTCTTCTATGTTAAATCATATTCCAGTATTTTGTGCAGAGATAATTAATTAGACACTATACCGTTTAAAAGTTGGGGTTTCAAATATTTTTGAAAGAAGTCTCTTATATTCATCAATATTGCATTCATTTTATTAGAGATACAGTATGTTTTATAGTATATAATTTTTTTTAAAAATATTATTACAATTAAAAACAGTTTTCTATTGTAATATATTTTAAAATATAATTTATTCCTGTGATGGTAAAGCTGAATTTTCAGCATCATTACTCCAGTCTTCAGTGTCACATGATCCTTCAGAAATCATAATAATATGCTGATTTGCTGCTTAAGAAAAATGTGTAGTAGTAGTAATGTTGAAAATAGTTGTGCTGCTTCATATCTACTTTTCAAAAGAACAATTATTTAAAAATATTTTGTAACAATTGTCTTTACTGTCACTTCCAGTCAATGTTTCGACAGAAATAAACTCTTAAATTTAAAAAAAAAAATTTACTGACCCCACACTTTTGAACGGTAGTGTATGTAAATATTATAACGTAATGTAAATAAATAACTTCCTGAGGATTGTAAACACTTGGTCTGAGAAATGAACGTTTAGCTCAACGAGTGGCGTGGTTTGGGGCAAAACTACATGTTTTTTCCAAACAATGAAAAATGGAGTGTTAGGCAAATGTTTCTAAATAATAGGGCTGAATAAAAATATCTAAACAATCTCTATAGTGATTTTAAAATTCTAAGATCCAAAAGATTTGAGATCATTCCAAAATTCCTTGATCTGTTTACTCTGTGCCACTGTTTCCTGCACTGATTTCCAGCAACCGCTGCTAAAAGTAAAACAAGAGATATTATAGTGATCGCTTGAATAGTTGATTGATTGAACTGCATGGTTGGGACCTGTTGTTAATTAAATAAAACTATATTTTTGTATTACTTTGGAAGGTTCCCTATATAATCTATTGGAATAGCTGTGGGAATTTTTTTCTCTACTGACATTTTCTTTAGAGAATGCAAAACTTTTGTCAACTCAGTTTGGTGCTGTTAGTGGCACAGAAGTTACACGTTGCAGTTTTAGGCATCATTTGAATCAAAACAGCTTTTTCCGTTTTCCCTTTTTGCTCTCTGACTGCTTAATTTGGCCAGAAAAAATACAACAGGGAACGACAAGTCAAAAAGGGAATGATCTGAAATCTATCCAATGCAGAAACGAAAACAGTTATTCAAAGTTCAGTTTCATGCACAAGAAACATACGGCTCAGAGTAACAAAAATAATGTTCAACATTACTGAATACAGTCTATTTTTGTGGGGACAAACACAGACAAAATTGGTCAAATTAGAAAGATATCCACTGCCGCTGGTAAACACAGGACGGTTCGACTAGAGAATGTTTCATTAACATCTGAACATTTAAAGATATCATTCAGAATATGACATCGGTCAAACAAACCACATAGGCGAGCAAAAAGTCATTGTTACATACAGCACGAAGTTGTGAACCATATCAATATATATATTCATATACTTTTTAGCACTCCATAAAATAAACTGATACAATTTTGTATTTCTCGGCATGGCAGAAAGAGATACAGTAGAAAGTGCAATGTCCTAAAAAAAACACAACAAAAATAAAATGTGCACATCAATGGGTGTGTTATTCTACAGCTTTAGTGCAATACAGCCACCGTTCAAAAAAAGCACTTGAAGGCGCGATAGAGAGCGAAACCCATTAAAAAACACCCGCGATACTTACTATGATACCTAAGATCACAATAAGTCTGTAAACGGAGACCGACAGAGAGAGAAAGAGGACATTCATAAGAGTAGCAGTCAAGAGAGTCACAGTTTATAGAAAAATGGTGTTTCAAAAAACACATAAGACCATCGCAGACAGGTAAACCCATATCAGAGCAAAAGAAAATATACCTAGACAGCGAAAGTCCAAATCCAGCCCATTGGATGCATCACATTTCCAAATGAATAAGGTAAATGCTGCGCTGAAGCTGAAATAAATTACACTGCAAAAAAAATAATTCAGTATAAATATAAATATTAATCAGCATTTTTACGTTTTTCCAATAAAAATATATAAACAATGTTAAATCTAAATTATTTTTTTATTTGTTTCATTTTATTATTATTTATAAGATTGACTTAAATTTGCAAATTGGTTTATATACTGAACAAAATTATAAACGTAACACTTTTGTTTTTGAAACACGCTCCCTCAAAACTTGTGACATCTGTGGCATTGTGCTGTGTGATA
Organism: Gymnocypris eckloni scoliostomus; assembly: GCA_027564155.1. Lineage (NCBI taxonomy): Eukaryota > Metazoa > Chordata > Actinopteri > Cypriniformes > Cyprinidae > Gymnocypris > Gymnocypris eckloni. The sequence goes on along the minus strand of CM050413.1, from coordinate 35,649,741 downwards.
AAACCACACATTTTAGAGTGGTCTTTTATTGTGGCCAGCCTAAGACACACCTGTGCAATAATCATGCTGTCTAATCAGCATCTTGATATGCCACACCTGTGAGGTGGATGATTATCTCGCCAAAGGAGAAGTGCTCACTAACACAGATTTAGACAGATTTGTGAACAATATTTGAGAGAAATAGGCCTTTTGTGTACATAGAAAAAGTCTTAAATCTTTGAGTTCAGCTCATGAAAAATGGGAGCAGAAACAAAAGTGTTGCATTTATAATTTTGTTCAGTGTATATGAAAAAATACAGTGTTTGTCCAAAATGATTATAACACCAGTATTTTCAGCAGCTAAAACATTGTTTTAAGTCAGTTATTTCTGTCTTTTGCTGTAGTGTAGAAAATATCAGTTCACATTTCCAAACATTAAATTTGACATTGATTGTAATAATCCAGTGAGATTTGTGTTTGCTCCACAGAGATCTGATCTGATCATCATCAGTCTGTCTGGAACGACATGAAGAAACTGAGACAGACTAAATCCAGAAGAACTGGGACAACGTCTCCAAGACGCTTCAAGAAACCTTCGAGCAAAGCAACCTGAGAAACTAAACCGAGGACAAACGCTGCTTTAAACACAAAGGATGCTCACACCAAATGTTGATTTAATTAAGTTCAATAGAAGTTACTTGATAAAGAAAATCTATTTATGACATTATGTTTGACAGCATCCTCATTTTACATTTAAAACTTTTAACAGTTTTATAGCTTCGCAGGAAGGTTTCTTGAAGCGTCTTGGAGACGTTGTCCCAGTTCTTCTGGATTTAGTCTGTCTCAGTTTCTTCATGTCGTTCCAGACAGACTGATGATGATCAGATCAGATCTCTGTGTGGAGCAAACACAAATCTCACTGGATTATTACAATCAATGGCAAAATTAATGTTTGGAAATGTAAACTGATATTTACTACACTAGAGCAAAATATAGAAATAACTGACTTAAAACCATTTTTTTGCTGCTGAAAATACTGATGTAATAATAATTTTGGCCACCACTGTATACCGTTTAAAGTACATTTCAAGTAAATTAACAGTAGTTTGTCATTTTTAGATAAAAAAACAACTTTAAATCAAAATAATTAATTTTACTAAGAATCAAAGTTTTATCTTTGTTTTATTTTTAGTTTGACTTGTGCATTTTTTTCAACTCGAAGATATCTATATATTATGCTGTTTCATCTTAATAAATGTATCTTGTTTGAAAGATGTTTCGATATTTTTACTAAAGAACAAAGCAAAAACGCTGATTAAAAATCTTTTTTTGCAGTGTAAAAATCTAGATGTTGCACCATGAGGCCTGGAAAACGTAACAAGATGAATAAATACTGAAATGTAAAAGGTTCAGAATCGTCTGTGGTCAAACGCAAGGCTTTCATTGGTGAGAATGCAGCAGAGGATGTTGGGTGAGCGGACGGTTCAGTCTGGTTTGGCGTGTTTAGGGACCCGTGGCTGTTGGCATGGCTCATTGAGGCAGGGACACTAGGACCTCGACGTAGTTTATGGGGAAGAAGCCCGATTCGCCGTTAATCATGCCTTCATACCAGTTCTCATCGATCTGATTGGTGAGGATGATGATGTCGCCCTCTTTGAAGCCCAGCTCGCCCTCGTTCTCCGGCTCAAAGTCGTAGAGCGATCGACAGCAGGGCTGGTCAAAGTGTGACTCGATCTCTGCAAAGAGGAAAACACAGCCACCACACACATTTAAACATGTTAAAGGAATAGTTCACACATTCACTAAGATCGCTCATTTGTTGTTCCAAACCCATATGCTGCTTTTAACTTGCTATCACTGATATACTATTATAGTTTTTGTTAATATTTTGAATCAGATTTTATGTAAAAATGTTTACATTTATAGTACTTTTGTTGTGCATTTTTATCAAGTCCTTGTTTTTATATAGTTAAGTTTATTTTAGTTCATATACTATTATAGTTTTTCTTAACATTTTGAATTAGACTTAATTTTTTTATTTGTTGTCATTTTAAAGTTCAGTAATTTTGTGTTGTGTTTTTGTCATTTTTATTCAATTTTCTTAAGTGTTGGTTAAAAGCTATTTTATTACTTCAACTTAAACTAGTTTCTTTATTTTTTATTTTAATTTGGTTAATCTTTCTTTTATTTCAAGTAATGTTTTTTATGGTTTACTCCATAAAAGCACCATAAAAGTATAAACATATTATATTATTGTGTTATATTCTTAAGTCATCCCAAGTCATATTATATTGCAGCTTTAAGCAAGAAACATAACAAAATGTAAGTTCTTATTAGATTTAAGGCTCATTCACATCAGTATATTCCTTATAAAAATATATTAAGTAATAAGTACAATGCAATTAAAATGCAAAAAAAATGCATAAATATAATGCAGCAACTTAAATAAGTTGCATGTACTTTTTTGTCATTTATTGTCAGATGTCAGTATAAAATTCTTCAGATTTGTTCCAACAGAAAACAAGTCTGGAATCACTTGAGGATGAGACAATTGGGTTTAAAATGAAATATTGACTATCTATGTGCTGCATTCAAACATCCAGTGCTTCTAATGGGAAATAGCTCAGGGTTACTGAGAGGAAAGTATTAGAAAATCAGTTTGAGAGCTGATGTGTGGGCAGATGAGATGAGTGGGTCCACATGAAATCTGTGACCGCAGATCTCCAACTAAAAGCTCTACATATTTCTGCAGAAATACTACAATCTCCTGGCCTTTACCGGGCTGGGCATCGCCTACTGCCTCACATTCGGTGAGCGTCTAGGCATGAACCTACAGGATGATACTCACGTTTGCTATCACCATTGGGGCTCTCAGGCCATGATAGAGTCATGGGTGCTGTGTGAGTGAACTCATCAACTGAGAGCAAAAACACATGAGATCAAACATGAGAGACAAACACACACACTATTCAGCTAATGTAACACACTGTTGATGAACATGAATATGACCACAAACAACAACCATGTCATCTATAAACTACGGATGTGAATTGTTAGGTTGTCAAGTTTTGATTCCGATTCTATTATTTTGCTTTTATCAACCTCTTTATGTTTTTAAATATTTTCCCAATGCTTTTCAAGTCTGATTCATATTTTGCATCATGTGACTGAAATATAAATAATCCAAACAGGTAAATATTTCCATGATAAACATTAACACCTACTTTTTCCATTTACAGTGTGGTTGACTTGGATATCTGAAAGGAATATGAATGAATATGTAAGAACACATGATGTTGGTGAAACATGTGAGCAACACACAATAAAAGCCATTCATGAAGCTCTAGTTTCTTAAAAAACAAGGGAAAAACACAAAATGAAACAAACAATGAAACCCCAAAATAGACTGTATAGCATATATACCACCACCAGTCAATGGCTGGTAAATCAAGAAAACTATTTGTATTATTATAATTATTTTGATAGTAAGCACTGCACTTGCATTATTTTATGAATACATATACTGTACAAAATTTTCAGATCACATAAAAACTAGGAATTTTATTTTATGTAATCCTCGAAAGTAGGAGCTTGTTTAAGGATCTTGAAAAATTGCAACAACTATAAGTGATGTTAAAATACAAAAATAAATATTTAAGATTCTGCATGTGTTCTGACTTCCTGCTTAGACTGAAGTACACAAGCTGAGAGGTTTTCTTGTCGATACCTGTGCTTTTGACTGATGAGGTGTGGGTAAGTCCATTGTGCTGTGTGTTTTCCACCGTCTCCAAACTGGACACCATCGACTTTGGCTTGAACTCTTTTTTGGGCCGACTGCTTGCAGTAGATATCCTGCAAGAGCAAAATATATGTGCATAAACTCAGTGCATATTAGCAAGAAACATTGCTATTATATATTCACAACATATCTTCTGATGAAGACAGATCAACTGTAGGCCAGATAACAAAATACATGTACAAATACTAAATGAACTTTGACTAGGAATATGGGATGATTTCAAGCTGATTTGCAGCATGTAGTTGAAGATACCTGTTCTGTATTTTGCCATCGAGCTCCTTCAGGATCTCCAAGGACTGTCGATGGTAGTCCAGCGCTGCCTCAATCAGCGCTGATAACTCACTGACCTGCTCCACCTACAGGTAAAGGACAGACATGACGCTTTCACTGATCCCCAAACAGAAAGCTTACTGATGCACAAGAGCAATATATAATTAACAGGAAAACACATATAGTGTGGTGCAGTACATACAGATCATATATACATACATGTATTTGGACACTCAAACAAAACTTAATAATGTAAGAATGTATAGAAATAATAAATAATAAAGTCCCAAAGTTATGATAGTTCATGCAAAAGTGAAATATTGTCACCATTTACTTACCCTCAAGTCGTTTCAAACCTGTATAAGTTTATTTCTCATGCTGTACATACAGAAGATATTTGGAAGTTGGTAATCGTACAGTTATTGGTCCTCATTGACTTGTATAGTATTTATTTGCCTTTATGGAAGTCAATGGGGACCAACAACTGTTTGGTTCTTCAAAATATCTTATTTTGTGTACAACATAAGAAAGAACTTATAGGTCAAGGTCAAGTTTATTTATATAGCACCTTTAAACAACATTAGATGCTGACCAAGGTGCTTCACAGTAACATAATACAATGATAAAAGTACAAGGTATCAAAATTAAAAAGAAACAACATAAAACCAAATAAAAACAGGAATAAGAAATGTACTCACTAAGACCAACAGCTATGAATAGGCCTGAGAAAAGAGATACGTCTTCAATAATGATTTAAATCCAGATAAGGAAGATGATAACCTAACCGTTTTAGGTAACAAAAACAGAAAAGGCTCTATCACCTTTAGATTTCAGGCGAGACAATGGGACAGTTAATAGATTTTCAGAGGAAGATCTAAGAGGTGAATATGGACTAATAAGGTCTGAGATGTAAACTGGAGACAGACCATGCAAGGCTTTAAATACAAAAGTTAAAACCTTGTACTCAATTCAAAATTTTACTGGTGGCCAATGCAGATGTACTAAAATAGGGGTGATATGCTCCCTCTTCTTCTTCCCCGTTAAGGAGCGGGCTGCAGCGTTTTGAACCACTTGCAAACGCGGTTGACACCAGCATATAAAACATTACAATAATCAAGCCTTGTAGAAATGAAGGCATGAATAACTGTCTCTTATACAGGTTTGGAACGACATGAGGGTAAGTAAATGATGACAATGTTTCCATTTTTACGTCAACTACCCCTTTAAATATATATACTGTATATACACACTAGTCAACATTTGAAGTGGATCAAAACCTTTCTTCAAAGTTGTCCTAAAATGTAAATGTGTTTTAGTCTCAGGACAACTTTGATGAACTTGTTTGATCCACTTCAAATGTTGACTAGCGTATATTTGTAATTTTCCTTACATCATTCTCCAGAAAGTTGAACATGCTCCTCTCAGCGAGTTCTTTGGACTCCTCAAACTTCTCCACAGCCTGTTTGATCTCCTCATCAGGGATCTTGCCTTGACGTTTCTTCTTGTAGTCAAAGTCTAACCGTCGACCCTCCAGTTTCTTCAGATGATGCTATCAGGAAATCACATGAGATGGAATCATGTACTTCACTAACCTTAAACACAAACTGCAAACGGACAAACTGCTATCTGTAAGTGATAGTGTCCACTATAAAGACCATCGACTCTACCGGCAAGGGATATAAGTATCGCTTTTTATTTATCTTACTGCGTGTTTCACTTCTGTTTTAGTTTTAATAACCAATTCTTAATATGTGTAAGTAAGTTGTTGCTTGTTAGCATGTGTGTTTGACAGTGTGAACTACTTTAATTACTGATTACTGATAAACTACTTTAAACTACACTGCGTTTGATTTGTTATCTATTTTAATTTTAGATAAATTATGTATGAATTTAATATGTCTTCATAGGTATTTTCTTTAGTTTTAGTTTTAATAAATTGTATTTATTTTAGTAACGTTACTTCAACATACTACATGGAAATGAAATGACATATATATATATATGTTTGGTTTAGTGTCATGTTAGAATCATTTTTATTCTCATACCTTTTGTTGTTTTAATATTTTGAATTGTTTTTAGCTTTATTTTTTGTTTTCATTTAAATGTTTAGTTTTGAAATGTTGTTGTATGCATTTGTCATTTTATTTAATTTCTCCATTTTCTAAAATGTGTGTATATTGTATTTATAGACTTTTAACTTATAGTTTCAGTTGCTTTTTCTTATTTGTAAGTTGCTTTGGATAAAAGCGTCTGCTAAATGACTAAAAAGTAAAGTAAAGTGTCTGATAATAGAAGGAATCAGGGAAATAAAATGAGTAGTTATTTGTTTGGTAATCATAACGGCCACCATAAGGGGGTGTCACGCTCCATGTAAATCGAATCAGCTTTTTCTAGGCCCCTGATATGCCTGAAGTATTCATCTTATGTGTGTTTATATCTTCTCAAGCCTCATTTCTAAAGGCCTTCATGTACAAAACCTTTTAATACAAAATCATATTGAACCTTTCATAATTCTTTGTTTAAAATGAAGAGTTAATCAAATAAATAAACAACGAAACCGTGTTGTACCACTATCTCTTTGAGGTCTTTGTCTTGTAGAGTCTGAAGTGGGTCAATGAAGTTCTGTTTCACATTGATATCAAGGGCATCTTTAATATCAGCCATCTGCTTCATGGCTTCACCAATGTCCACCAGCGCAGCTCCTGAGAAGATGAGGCAGACATAATATTTTGACTTTCATATAAAAATAATGAAACATTTAAATGTAGAGCGAGAGAGAGAGAATTCAACACATTGTAAATTAAAAAGATATTATGAAATAAGTACAGTATGAGTTCTGGAGCTCGACCAGCATTCCTTCGCGCTGCAGTGGCCTGTGGTGCATGTCTGTGCATGTGTGCGCTTGACTGTCGGTATGTGCAGACTTTACCGAAAGTGGACTCCTCCCCCATTTCCCGTCCATATCGCAGCATGCAGTCTCCTAAAAGCCCTTCCGTCTGCGGATAACCCGTTGTCTTCACCTGTCCTCTGATTTTAGACACGGTGTTGAGCATTCCCAGTTTGGCTCTTGATGCTGTGCGGATACACGACATGCACTCATGACCAAACCAGAAATCATAACACTGCACTCAAACATGAGTCACTCACTGAGAAATTACAGCAATTTAGAAGAAGCAGTGTTTTTCAGGAGGCCAGAGGCAGTGCCTACTCAAAAAAAATAATAAATACTGCATGAGAAAATAATAAACAACACCTAAAAAAACTAATCAATTTCAAAATACAAAATTAAATATTGTGTAAATCACGTTTTACTAAGTCATATTGTGCAACAGTGATTAAGTTTCAAAAGGTAAGTTAACTGTGTTCTTCTCATTGAGCGAGGTAATAATTTGAATAAGATAATGGCAAAAATCATATTTGAACAGCTCGGCCTGAATGGATCAAACTAGTGGTAATAATGGATTTAATTATATTAGTTAACAACTTAGCCACTCAACATTTTTGATTAAGTTTAAATCAAAATGCACTAAAATATTGTGAGTGAGCTTGAAATCTTGAAAAAGTGTTAACCAAGGATTTGATGAGTTTTTACTGTATTATTTGGAGTCATTTTTAAGCAATGTAAAAACGTTAAAGTTTGGGGTGGTAATATTTTTTTAAGAAAGTAATAACTTTTATTTACTTATCAATAGGATTGCTATTTCATATAAATGCTGTTCCCCACAACTTTTTATTCATCAAAGAAGGATCATGTGACATGTGAGTAATGATGCTGACAATTCAGCTTTGATATCACAGAAATCAATTACTTTTTATAATATATTAACATGGAAAACTGTTATTTTAAATTGTAATAATTTTATTGTTTTTTTGATACAATAACTGCATCCTTGGTGAGGAGAATATATTTTTTTCAAAAACACTGAACAGTGGTATAAATCTGCTGAGACTTTTTAATAACGTTTTAATAAATAGCACGGCAGTATAAACACACTGTGTTATTACAGCTTTGTTCACATTTTGATGAGTATATGATTAGTGTTTCGTTAGTGAACGCCTCGCCTGCTCATTTCAGAAGTCCACTGCTGCTTAGTGGGTGGTGTTAATGATATTTAATGACTCAATGAAATCATAAGTGTTATGAATATGCCATACCAGGGTTTGGCTGAAGGTATTCTGTGGTTTTCGTTATAAGTTCAAAAACAGACTTGTTGGTGACGTCTATTTTCTGTAGAGGTGGGAAAAGGTAAGAGTGAATATGTTTGTCATATAAATCACATGTGAAGAGTGGCTCATTTCTGCTGGTTTTTCTCACCCGCTCCATTTCCATGAAGTCTTCATCAAGCTTTGTCCCTTCTGCACCGCTTATCTTCTCACTCAATATCTAGAAAGAGAGAGAGAGAGAGATATTAGATCAGAAACAGGAAGCGGTGACATTAGGCAGGAAGAAATCACATGTTTCCCTGTGCACACACTGGAGTGGGCGGAAGAAAAAAATGAATCAATAAAGAGCCTCCATCATAGCTTATTGTAGAAATACCTGATGTCACGGGTCTGCGTTTAGTTTTTTGTGTGTGTTGAAGCAGCAGTGGTAAGATTATAAAACACTGATATTTCATTATGCACATTCACATGATGTACTGTTATCAATACTGTCATTACTTTTCATTTCAATTATGGTTTTACATCACTTTATTTTAAACAATTATTATAATATCAGCTATTTATAAGTTATCAACCATAACAAGTACAAAATGATTATTAGTTTATCTGTATTAGCCAGAATCTTAATATCATTTGTATTGCGTTGTTACATAATTGCTGCACTAGACTGATTGTTGTGACTTTAGAAACACACAATAAGGTTAAAGTAGCTATCATTATGTAACACTGTCCACGAGTGGCCACATTAAAGGAAGAGGAATGATGTCTTAACTGTACGAATGGTGCTACACATAACGATTCAGACTAATTATAATCACCACTCATAATCACTAAGAGGATTAACATATCTTGCACAACAAAATGAAAATTAGGTTAACATTTCTGCCATGCAGGTCAGCGAGAACAGATTTGAAAAAAGAGTGAAAAAAGATGACAAAATTAATAGTGCATAGTGAAAGGAAATGAACTGTGCCGTACACATATTTTGTCATATTTTCAGCTGTGCCTTAAAGCAGGTAAATGTGTCTTAAAGCAGGTACATTTAGATTCAAACATTTTCTGAAAGGTTCAGAAAAACCTGGCCATAGGGTGGCCATACGTCCGGATATTGGCCGGACAGTCCGGATTTTAAGCCCCCTGTCCGGTGTCCGGCGCAGCCTCAAGCCTCACTCACTTGTCCTCCTTTTTGAGGACAAATTGTTTGAGCTGAATCGGCCTAAAAAAACCCGCTCTAGAATCTTTATTGGGACGCAGCAGCATAGCGTCTAATGCTGTAAGATCTCTGGTCAAACAAATGATTGGCTGAAAGTGGTGTCAAATAAATATCTGATATATCATTGGTTAAAAACGTAAACAAGCTTCCACGTGCTGCTACGTCATATCATAACGTTAACATGCCGAAACGTCAGACCTCATTTAACCCGGAATGGACAAAAAAGCACACATTTATATCAAAAAGCAGTAGAGACGCTTTTCATGGATTTTGCACACTGTGTCACTGTGAAGTGCGAGAAGCAACATCACCTCAGGATGACAAAATCATCTTTATTTTTCGCATTCGTTATTTGTTTAATTATGGATTTCTATTATTTCCAGAAGTCCAGAAATGTTATGTTTTCAGGCACTGTGCACTTTGCAAGACAGGTTAATCTCAGTGGTCAGTTTTTTAAACAGACATCACAATGTCTTGAATAAATACAAATACTGTGAACAAACACTTTTTTGCCTCTTCTGCTACACATAGGTCTACATCAAGATATATCGTAGATCAAACTGTCTGGCAATGAATAGAGTAGACTATTTCAGAATCACTGTATCATGATACCATTGATATGATGGACAAAATTGTATTGTAGTTGCGAGTACACAATTATTCAATATATATGCAATTATTCTTGCCTCACTAAATGCCGCAAAGTGTCCTCCTTTTTGGTGTTATGGAAATGGCCACCCTAATGCTGAATCTGTGCTTTAGTCTGCTAAAAGTCCAACAGTTACACCTCAAGAATGGTAAAAGCCTCTGTAAAAAAAGTCTTTGCACACTGTAAATTTTAAATGCAAATACATTCTATCAGACTTCAAACCCAAAGGTGCAATGCTGTTCATCTATTTTCCTTCCATAATCTGTGTGAAGTAGGATATTAAACATGAAGAAAAATGATTTAAATGCTATCGCATTGATTGGATCATGGGGCCAGGATATTGGAAATCCATTACATCAGCTGAAAAGGATTATTCATATTTTAATACAAATGTAAAATATTTTTTTCTGCACACTGATGAATTGCGCAAAATAAAGCCTAAATGTGACCCTGGACCACAAAACCAGTCTTAAGTGTCAATTTTTCGAAATTGAGATTTATACATCATCTGAAAAAGCTGAATAAATAATATTTCCATAGAATGTTTTTTTACATTTTCATGAGAATTAATGCACTTTGACATTGATACAAATCAAGGGAATGTCAAATGGCATGCAACTTGCAGAAAACGCACATAAATGACCAGATGAAAGAAAACAAATAAAAGACTTTCCCAGAAAATCTGGGATATTTTCAGGTCATCAGCTCTTTTTCTCAGTGCAGACAGACTGCGTGTGCATGGTTGCCAGGTTACGATGATAAACCACTGAGCAGAAGTTCCATTGGGGAAAATCCCTTAAGGAAAACAATAAAAATCGACTTCGAAGAACAAAAACAAACAAAAAATACCTTGGTTCAGGGATTACAATGATTCAATAAGATACTCCTCTATAGTTACTGCACACCAATCAATGACCTCCTGACTGCTTCATTACGTGAGAATTGATACTCATGGGTTCAACCATTTCTCAGGAGCTGCAATATCACATGAAAATATGAAGTAATATCACATAAAAAGGATTAAACATTGAATAACACAATTTCCTTCAATACACCAATATCAATAGCATAATATACCATAATTTCAATTCAACAATAATTATAGAAAGTCAAATGCAAGAACTCATAAAAGATTTTCCACCCCTTTCCACTCATACTTGGTGTCTCCCAATTTTAGTGTTCAGGCTTGTAAATGTGTGTGTATAATTGATCTCTCCAACTCGCTGACACATCAAGGTAAACTAAGAGTTTGTAAAACCCAAATATGTGTTCATGTCTTAATGCAAAAGGGCTAGGCAGAGGGAACAGAGGGCAGCTCCGTGACAATCCCAATGATTTTTGGTGTAAAAGAAAAATCAATCATTTTGACCCATATGATGTATTTTTGGCTATTGCTACAAATCAACCCCAGCGACTTAAGACTGCTTTTGTTCTCCAGGATCACAAATGTTTATATATAAAAATAGTAAAATTGGTCAATTATAATTTCATGTTGACTTAAAGCATATTTATTAATTAAATATCTGTCAATTACCTTATTGAGATGCTGCAATTATGTGTATAGCACTAAACCTGTTTTATTATACATATAAACCTGACTAGCCACCGTAGATAATTATGAAAACGTGTGGTTTTTACACACCTAACGCCCCAGTTGTCTAAGCTCAGAAGTTCATCTGTTTCCAAAATAGGAGTTATACTAAGCACCCACAGCGGCTGTATGAAGTGGCCTACATTTATACTAACACACACTTGTCAGAGTCATAATTCTGACCTACTTCTGCCTGTGGTTCATTAACACTGGCCCTGATGCATGCTGTTTGTTTCCCGCACCGCTGTGCACGAGAGATGAAGGTGTGAGGTCAGAAAGTCTTTGTAAAACTCTCTCACTCGCTCTTTAATGCACAGGTGACTGCAGGCAGAGGTTGTTCAAACTCCCACACCAAATACTCACACAGTTCAGAACACGCTTGTAATGACAAGACTGTCATTATGATCAGCAGAAAGAGTTATGAACACAGGACTGAATCAGATCAGATGGCTCATTCACTTACTCACTGAACCACAGGTTATGATGTCTCAAAGTTATTCAGATCACACTGACATGTTCCAACAAGAAGAAGTGCACTTCAAATAATTAGATGATGTACTTATTTTACCTACAAAAATGAAGTGTGGCATGTAGGAAACTAAGAAAGATGGCAAACTACCCTTCTAAAATTCATACTCTAGTAGAGTATATAGTGCATAGTGTATATTAAATCACAATTATTGTCATTTTAGAATGTTTTTTTTACATTTCATGAGAATTAATGAACTTTGACATTGATTCAAATCAAGGGAATGTCAAATGGCATGCAACTTGCAGAAAACGGCATAAATGACCAGATGAAAGAAAACAAATAAAAAAGACTCTTTTTCAGAGCTCTTTTCTCAGTGCAGACAGACTGCGTGTGCATGGTTGCCAGGTTACAATGATAAACCACTGAGCAGAAAGCTCCGATTGGTTGATTTAAACTCTTGACAAAAAATATATATATATATCTAAATAAGCAAACAAAAATCCTGAATCTCCTGAGTAAAATACGATGTATCGTGCAGACAGAATTCAGCAACCAACTTTTTTGTTGTTGCTATAAATACAATTATTTTTCTGTAACCTGTTGAAATATTTTCATTTTCCCTCTCATACATCTTGATGAACAGAGCTGTAGAAATGTGAGATTCATCAACTGCCAAAAGATTTCCCAGTGTTTGTAACAAATCATTTGTGATATTAAATTGTGTTTTTATGTTATACCTAAAATACAAAAATTTAAAAAAGGAAAAAATGGCAAAATTACATTACTAAGCAAATTGTTACATATATAAATTAACAATATATATTGTAAATACATGCATTGTTAAAACGATTTATAAACAATTTATAATGAAATTATTTTTAACTATTTATCTATATCTAGACTAGACAGATATATCTCTATACATAGCACAAATAGCTTTGTAATTGTATATAACCCTATTTCAGGAATAAAAGATCAATGAAAATCATTTCTCTTGATATGACTATGGCTGTGCACTTAGACTAAAATCTGCCATTTAAAGCGTAACTAGTTGACTAGTCTAAAAGTAAGAAACCCTCAGAAGCCAGCCAAAATCACTGTATATCCGATCCATTTGAAAGACTTCGCTATGAATCAGTGTCAAAGAATCCTAGATATTTTGATATCATTCACGTTTCCCCCTTTAAACTCCCACACCTGTCTCATCATGAAGAAAACGCTTGCATGTAATGTCTGAGGTGAAATGAAATGATTTTGTTTTCTGCTCAGGATATTAACTTGATGATAGTATAACAACCCACTGCTACTTAAAGGCAGACCGAGGCCTTGTCTCATAGCAGTTCCAACAGACACTAAAAGAATTTCATTTCCTCTTCATGGACAAACATTCAATTTACTGAGGAAAGAACGAAGCGTTCCTCTGTTTAAATGAGGAAGGAAATTGCAACAAGTCCAGACAGTAATGACACTCACTCCAGCAGGTTGCACTTTCCCTTACAAACAAACATTGTGTTGTGGAAGAAACAGCCAATTAAATCAAGGGCACAGACATATTCAAAGCTGCAGACGCTTGTTAGTCAACAAGTGAAATGAAAGTTTCTGTCTGTGAGGGTGGAAACTCGCAGAAAGCACATGCAAACAACTCTGACCTGGAATCAAAAACATGACAGATAGCAAAGCGCTCGCTAATTAGCACCGACAGACAACAGCGTGACACCTTGTAAAACAGAGGCTAAGATTAGAAAGAGTGATGACTGTGATCTCCCCAATTAACAGCTGAGCAAACGACTCCAGCGACGTCACCATGAACCAGTCAGTTTAACAGCAGCACCGGATGATGCCTGGTGAAAACAGATGAGCTTACTAAAGAGGGAAGGTGGAATAAATGTGTCCATGTTATAACATCAATGACAGTGATCATGTTCAATTAACCGGTCATTATCACTAAGATAAACCTGGAGCCAACTGACTGATCACTACACAGCTACTTATACATACTGTACATATAATTACACAAATTATTATATAAATTCAATTTTATTACTTATTTTAATTTATTTCACTAAATAAAATGTAAGTACATTATTCATTAATAATGTATATAAATAATTTAGTTAATCCATATTTTAAATTATAAAATTTGACATTTATTTTTGGTGATACAATAAACATGAGTGTAGCACTAATACATTCAGGACTGACTGTCAGTGTCAGTTACAGCATTGGATTAAAGTCATTATTAATAAATACATTGCTGAATGCTACAATTGCACAGAAATATGTATAATAAAATACTGTTAATTTGCATTGTACTAATCTTTTTAATTTCACTGATGGTGATATAAAGCATACAACAGTGTCAGTCCACTGGGGGTTAAACTCCTGGTGTGTCAACATTACCACTAACTTTCCCAACATTCAACCCAGAAATTAAAACCTCAGAAACATCCTTAACTTCCCCTCTGAGAAAACAGATGACGATGCAGTTTAGAAACGAGGAAGGTGATGTGAAATGAAGTCTTCTGGTAGGATTTAAGGATATGTGATGTAACTCGATGATGTAAGATGTATTGAGACAAAAGATTTCTGTTGAACATTATTTAGGAAGATAAAATGCACTCTTAGCATGACTTTACCAGTGATTAAGTGATTCAGTAATATTGGGTAACATCAGGCCCCTTTGTGCAGCACACAACAGCATATACCTCCTACACACGCTGAAACACACTGAACTGACATGCAAACCTACGCAAGAGGCAAACTGTATGTAGCACAATCCAAAACCATACAAATTAATATTTCATATTAATATAACAACAACATTGTTGATATACTGCAAGGTTAAAGGTGAACATTTAGCTCCTACGTCCTGCTTAACTTGTGCAAAAATAGCTTGCTTAGTTAGATGTATAACTTAATGTATAAATTAATTTGCATATATGGCAGAGGAAAAGACTAAAGCAATATTTCACCCATAAAATATATTTTGCTGAAGAAATGTACTCAACCTCATGTCACCCAACATGTAGATGAATTTGTTTCTTCATAAGAACTGATCTGGAGAAATGTAGCATTACATAATTTGCTCATCATTGCAGTGAATGGGTGCCGTCAGAATGAAAGTCCAAACAGTTGATAAAAACATCACAATAATCCACAAGTAATCCACACCACACCACTCTAGTCCATCAATTAACTTAATTAACTTAAATCCAAACTTAACATCCATCATTAGGGTGTTTTTGAACTGTTTCTGCTTGTAAATGGCACTTGATCTGTGCATATTTCTCTCCTGATTCAGACGAGATCAATATAGAATGTATAGAGAACTCTTAATTTAACCTATAGTAATAGTTGGAATAAAAATGTCCTAATTTACATGTGTATTATTGTGATGTTTTTATCAGCTGTTTGGACTCTCATTCTGACGGCACCCATTCACTGCAGAGGATCCATCGGTGAGCAAGTGATGTAACACTACATTTCTCCAAATCTGTTCAGATGAAGAAACAAACTCATCTACATCTTGGATGACCTGAGCCGGAGTATATTTTCAGCAAGTTGTAATTCAGGGTGAACTATTGCTTTAAAACCAGTCATTTGTTTATATAGCAGAGGAAAAGACTAATATTTAAGACAGTTTTAAGAGTCCCGACTGAGGTAGCACAACAAAAATACTGTAGATCGTAATCAGAAGAGTAAAGACAGATCTGCACATCTGAAATATATTTAAGAAAACTGTATGTAATTATAAAAGGGGTCATATGATGCGATTTCAAGTTTTCCTTTCTTTCTTTTTCAAAAAAAAAAATTATTTGGCTTGCATGAACTTCCCCAAGAAATTAACAAGTGAACATAACTTACGAAAAGTAACCCGCCAAATTGGCTAGTGATTTGACAACGCTACCCGCCACAGCTGATTTGTAAGCGGGTGCTTACAACAGAACAGCAACGCATTTTATGGACGACAGTTTTGAGAACCTAGGAGAGGAGATAATTCTGACTTTGCTTTGACTATCTGGCGCTTCTGAATCAGCGACTGTATGCTTTGTTATTAGTTTACTAGTTATTAGTATTTACTATTGACTGTTCAAATGCGGAGTATTACGCATCGTGTGTGTGTGTGTGTGTGTGTGTGTGTGTGTGTGTGTGTGTGTGTGTGTGTTCGCGTGTGTGCATATACATACGAGCATCATCACTGTGTCTGTCACGCGACTCATTTCTGTTGAACTGATGGGAAAACTAAGGATTATTAACTTAAGTCTTTATATTTATTTTGAAAGTTGAAGCTCGCGATATTGAGAAGGGGCGTTACATTTCCGACGCGCATGTGGTGTTTGGCCAATCACAATGCACTGGGTCAGTTGGCCAATCAGAGCAGACTCCGCTTGTCAGAAGGAGGGGCTTTGTAGAAAGAGATAGGCGGGTCATAGAGGACCTACAATAATGTACAGTATTTGAAAAATAATGTGTTTTTTGAAGATTCGAGAATGTTAACATATTCTGTTACACCAAATACACACAATAATGATCTTTAATATACACAATCAGGGTATAATCAGTAGTGAAATGTAAGAAACTGACTTATATATGACTTAAACCTTGAACAAAGACTTCCTTCAACCTTAAGGCCTTTGGTCTGCTCATCTCTGTTTTACTCCGTGGTGACCTTAGATACATCACTAGCTGAGAATTCGATCTGTCTGTTCTGTTGACACAAAATAACATCAGCACAAACTATTCCTGTCTAATAAACCACAATAGATTTGAGCTGACCTTCTGAACTGTGTGTTGCCGATGTTGGGCGGCAGTCTCACCACAGCGAGCGGATACAGAACAGATAACGCTCCTGGTGTTTTTTCAGGCAGCACTACTGCTGTGTTCTTTATGTAAGGCCATTACACACAGCTCAAGAGTACAGGATGAAACCAAACACACATCAAAGAGCCTGACACACAGTCGCGCCAGAACACAGGACATTTGCAGACGTTTGATTCTAAAAGGAAAATTATGAATAATAATGTCAGACATCAAGAAAATATTCTAAATGTTTGGCTTGAATAGTTAAAGTTATTCTGTGTGTATTTTAATGTGCTGCACATAATATTTTAGTTTTACTTGACAAAACAGGCAAAATGATATATAAAAATTATTTGCCAAAACAGGATTAAATTACATTTTAAAATATATAAAAAATAGAAAAAAGTTATTTAAAATTGTGATATTTTCCCAAAATACTAAAATTTGTATTATATATAAATATTAAATTATTATATATAATATATAAGGTAACATTAAATAAAGTTACTTAATGTATGCATAAATATATTTATACAAATATAGTTATTATATATAAAATACATTTATAATAACACTTTTAATCAAATTAAAAATACCCCATCAAACGGCTTGACAAATGCAATTTCCCCCCTTATATACCAAAGTGGAGACTATCTGTAGACATTTTATAATCTTCACGAGAATTACATATTTAAGATCACACACTGTAAAAAATGAAGCATGGAAAATATCTAGAGGCCTGATAATTCTGATACTAAATAACTTCACAGCTGGTGACTCCCTGAAACAAGGTTCTTACCCAAGAACCCCACGATCACAGTCTCTGTGGCTTCCTCGAACTCCACTCACTAACCAACTAGGGCAGGCTAAATTTAGCCATAATTATTTTATGGCCCATAATTGTGTAATGGCTCATAACACACAAAAGATATTAGCCTCATATGGCAGTATTACTATTAACTTACACTGCTCAGTGACAATATTTGACAAACCTTGAAGCAGAAGGACATTACGATATGAATTAAATATAAAGAGAAAAACTATTTGAATGCATGATTAAAGTCAGCCTGATATGAAAATTGACCTTACATTGTTTAATGCTCATTACCTGGTTTGATCTTACACAAACAAACACAGCGACATTTCACAGAAACAAATGTTTGTCTGTGCAGTGCGCAACCTTTCTCCAACAAAATGTCATTGGCTCCATTTTAATAAATACTTGTTTTATTATTATTATAATTAAATACAGTGTACTTTAGTGTGACTGACTGACAATCACTGACAAGGTACCAAAATAAAACCACACAGGACTGCAATCAAACAGACAATCCATAATTAAACAAACATAACTAACATAAATACATTTGGATTTGGATTCATTCAATTTGGATTCATCTGTTAAACACATTAGTGCTTTCAGTTTCTCAAGAGTATTTCCTTGCTGTAATATTATCAACATGTACTGTCATGTCAAATATGTATTGCATAAACTGTCAAAACAAGATGGATTCAAATTGACAGACAGTCCAGTTTTTTTAAACAGTACCATTTCTGAATTGAATGCAGCATTACTATAAAAAAGATGTATTGAATGGTTATTTATTGCACAGAAAATACATATGAATCGTGCATCAGTTTGTATAAACAAAAGGCAGGTGTGTTTATTAGCATATTAATAATCTGTACAATAGGTGTTTAATAAACCAAAGGGGAGAAGGCACATAACCTGCAATATTGCTTTAATTCCTTGTTGACGTTTGTCAGTGAAGGAATGAAGCGGGTTTGTAACCTGAGGCTGAGTTTGACTACAATCCATTACAGACACAATCGAAACAACAGGCTCGTGGGAGCCCAGCGGTGATAATGATGACTGAACACAGCTGTGTCTGTGATAACTGTCACTGAAGGCAGCAGGAAACCGTGACTCCATTACAGATCCAGTAGTGCTTTATTATCACTGCACATGATGAGAGACGAACAGAGAGAGTGAAATCAACTTGACGTCAGTGTGGTGTGCATCATCCTGATTCCTGACTCCTTTACTAACAACACGCTCGCTGGCTGGAGTCACATCTTACACTGAACGCCAAATAGCACTCATGATCCATTATCAAGTGAAACAGGAAATTTTGTTCAAAACACGTATAGGGTTATTGTATTTTGATGAAAGACAAACAAATATTTTCCAATGTATACAAAAATAAATGAGCCTAATTTAAAATTAAATAATAGATCATTTCAGATAATGTTTAACAGAAACTAATCCAAGGCAAAGTATTTGAATGAAGAAAACTGTAAACATCAAACATCTAGACTCAATGCTGCAGGGTACCGGAGTAAAAACACAGTGGTTTGTGAAAGAGTTTCTGACCTTCTTCCTCCCCAGAGAATAAAGACAGATGGTAAAAAACAATCAAAATATAATGGTGTGTTTTTTCATGTTTCCTCAAGCTTCTCAAGTTAATATAAAGGTCAAAAAACAGGAACGCTACTAAACTATACAACCTTTCTAGAATAGCATGCCAACCCAGAGATGCTCACAGAAAACAGAATGTTGATCATAACAAAATAATGACTTGAATTCTGTTCAACTTGAAAACATTTCACACTGAAATCAACATGTAGCAAAAACTAGAGATGTGCACACATTTTCAGAATTGACTGAAAACTTGGCTAGATACAACACATTGAGATTTTACTGTTTTTGAAAACTTCTCTTAAGGCCCATACATACACGTTATTCGCCAGAGTTTTTAATGGCTTTGTTCACAGCGATTTCAATGTGGACGATGAGCGTGAAATAATGAATTGAATTTCATTATGACATTGAATAAACAGAAATACACAAGGTGGCGCATTTGAATTACTTCAGAGCGCTTGTCACTCAGAAGAAGAGCTTGTATTTACGCTTGTCAAAACTACAAAGAAAACATGGATATTTCAAGCACCAGAAGCTCCAGTCCAGCCTTGCATCTTTGTCTTCTTATTTCTTCCGGCAGTGTAGGCGTTATTTGGCGTATATCTTCTTCCAACGTATGTGTTTCGCAAGACTGTTTTGTGTTTGAGCGCCCCAAGTTGTGTTTACTGTAACTTCAGCTGCTGCAGACACGTGAGCAAAGCGCCAATCTCATTGGTCGGATAGTTTTTATAAAACACAAAACAAAAAATGAACCCGGTTTTTTTAAATCGCTGGTGGTATCGGTGTGCACACTCACATTAGTCACAAGAAGCGTCGGTGTCTGTACGGGCCTTTATGGTTCTTTGATCAGAAATGTAGTAAAAACTGAAAAACAATTAAACTATTTGAATACATTTTAAATGTAATTTATTCATGTGACGCAAAGCTGCATTTTCAGCATCATTACTCCAGTCTTCAGTGTCACCTGATGTCACACATCCTTCAGAAATCATTCTAATATCCTGATTTGCTGCTAAAGAAACATTTCTGATTATTATCAGTGTTGAATATAGTTGTGCTGCTTCATATTTTTGTGAAAGTAGTGATGCATTTTTCAGGATTCTTTGATAAAGTTAAAAAGAACAGCATTTATTTGAAATGGAAATCTTGTGTAACATTATTATTATATAAATATATGTAATTATATATATATATTATATATTAGGGGTGGGAGAAAAGATCGATTCTCCAATGCATAGCGATTCTCTCTTCAACGATTCTGAATCGATTCGATTCTGAGCTTAGCTTTAACATAAAAACATATACTATTTAAACACCAATTTGGGTATATGCATTTTTGTCTTCATTTGATATTTGATTTACTAAATAATTCGTATGTTGCTGACTAAATTGTTTTGTGTAGCATATAGCTTTTACTGTGTAACGGCTGACCAGATGAGTGTTTAATCTCATTTGCAAGCTTTCTCAGCCGATTTTGACTGAAAGGCGCTGGCTGATCTACATTTTGCTCTCACTTTTGATGGTACATGTGATTAGGCGCACAATGGTTCTTGATCAAGTCGAAAATAATGCTATTTGACGGCAGACATTTCATGCGAAGCTGTAATCAACTGCCTAGTCTTTAAGTCACCGCATGATTTACTTCAGATGCATTAGTGAATGCAGCCTGTTAAAGCTGCCACTGTCTATGATTATCAGTGTTAATATAGTTGTGGCAGTGAAAGGTGATGCATTTTCAGGTTGTTCTTTGAAAGTTAGGAATTGTCCAGGACTGTTATTACTGATATGAGCAATATATATATATATACTGCCAGGTGTGTGTGTGTGTGTGTGTGTGTGTGTGTCCACTGCTCCAGGTGTGTGTGTGTGTGTCCACTGCTCCAGGTGTGTGCGCACTTGGATGGGTTAAATGCAGAAAACTGCTTTCACTGCTGGTTATTATCTGTATAATTGTGTATGTGACAAAAAATATATATTCTCCTTCTTCTGTAATATTCAAAAAAGAAAAAACCCATAACTATTGTTCTGTAAACCTTTAAATAAGTAATTGTTTTTAAAAGTAGCCTGCTTTAATTAGTTTAATATGTATAAAAAAGTAGGCTAAATTTTGCACAAAATAATTTTATATAAAATTTATATGAAAATGTAGCCATGTGCAGTAATATTGAAAACTGAGAATGTGACGCATCATGATATTGAGTTGATAATATTAATCTTGAATTGAATAATATTGAATTTAATCTAAAACCAGTGAAGATTCACACTCCTACTTTTAAGATGGCAGTACTGACATACAGAGATTCCAACTATAAACAAAAAACATAGAAACGGCAATTTTGGTTAAAATGTAATGTTGTAAAGATGTATTTGCACAACAGAAGAATTAATTGAATGAATTAGATCAAGACTTTGGAATCGGATCGTGAAGTGCCTGAAGATTACCTCCCCTAATATATATATATATATATATTTTATTTCTATAGCACAAATAATACAACCATTATGTTGCCCAAAGTGCTGTACAAAAATAGAAAACCAAAAGCAAACAACAAAAAAAAACATTTTCATAAATATACACAGACATAGCACCACACAAACAAAAGACACAAGAACATAAAACTCAGCACTCAGAGAGATTAAAGGCCTGAGTTAATAAATCGTTTTAACAATCATTTAAAACTAGAGATTGAGAGATGATCTCACAGGTAACAAATTCCACAGTTGGGCAGCAACTGCAAAGGCGATCACCCTTAAGTTTTAATCTGTAAATTGTTTAAAAGTTGCTGATCAGAAGATCTCGATCTAGCAGAAGTATGGCGTTTACTATATGTTGGAGCTAAGCCATTTAAGTAAGTTAAAACAAACACTAAAAGTTTATATTCTAGAAATGAACTGGCAACCATTTGAGAGAGAACAAAATGTAATATGCTCATTTATATGCAGCCTAGCTGCAGCATTTTGAACTGCCTGCAGAATGTCTGGTTAACTCATATAGAGTGGTTAACTCACTTTATATATAATTTAATCGAGCCGGTGAAGAAATGAAGATGGCAGTACTCATACAGATTCACTAGTAGCAAAGAGAGAAAAGGTTTTACTTGTAGATGATTTGCTTAAGATTAATGAATGTGATTTAACAACATTGTTAATTTGCTTATCAAATTTGAGTTCTCTGTCAAACCAAACACAAATCAAATATATATATATATATATACTGTATATATATACATATATATAATAATTATAAATATAAAATAAAAAAAATGAATCTTACTGACCCCAAAGTTGTGAAAGTAGCATAACCTTTTATTGCACAAAACATTCAAAGCTCTCATGAGAAAGTCTCCAATACTGAGCGGCACACGACGAACTTCAATGTAACCCAAGTATTTAGACTAATGGACTAGCGGTTACATTAAAAACTTTGTGAATGTAAAACATCTAGTGCACAGGATCAAATTTGTCTGGCTTTTTTCCCTACTGCAACCATTTACTGAAGCAAAACATTTACTGGCAGACCCCTGGGAGCAAGTTACACACCACAAAGCAAAATGCTGTCTTTAAATCTCTCCACAATGCCTTATACATAAAGCTGTGGATTCAAAATAATTACAGGAACATTGCAGCGGTGGATCTGTACACAAGCAGTGCTTTACAAGACATCCTTTGACGTCTAATCATGCTGATTTTTAGTTTGCTAAAATAGAGAATATTATCAGCATGTTAACACACTTTCAGAGAAGCTGCATCTCATTTTAAATGCAATAATGCTTCAATAAATAAATGCATATTAATCTACTAGCCACTACTAGAAGAACAGTTGACAGTTTGTCCATACCCAGTAACACTATGCACATACATGTCAAATAGGCCTTGTTTTTCCATGTTTGAGATTAATTATAGCATCATTTTCTGTGGTAACTAATGCTGAATTCTGAAAACATACGTGATGCAAGATCTTTCAATGAGACCTCCATCTGAAACAAACTATGAAAAAATTGAAAGATGAGTTTTGACATTTGCGTCTCTATTAACAGAAATCCAATCAAAACTCTGAATATGAGAAAATTCTGCCCTCTCTGAGGAAAGCCTGTTTTGTTTCGCTCTCTTAACCTTCGCATCTGATTCCAGGACATTTCTTTCTTCCAGGCCTACAAGATAGAAAGCCAAAAATGTTAAATGAACCCATCCATCAGGTGCAGCACCTCAGGAAAGGACGAGCTTTTAACATCACAGTTAACAGTCACTTAAACAGCCTGTCTGGCAGAGCGAGACGCTGAGAAGGCGTCTTCCCCTCGGGTGGGAAAGTTCATTTAACTGCCATCTGAGAGAGGGAAGTAACTTTGGTTACATCAGGGTGCTTGAGGTGAAACTCTTATTTTACATCACCAGGGTGTCCAAGACAAAAAGCATAGCGAACCATCTTAAACTCTATATTTAAATACTGGTTCTGTATAGTATATACTATAGGGCTGTTCGGGGTGAAGGAATTTCCCTTGCGGTAATTTTGAGTGGCTTAATAGCGCGGTATGCTATATATATAATATATAGATGGATGGATGGATGGATGGATAGATATTTTGACACACAGATAAAGGACACTCATTAAATATTTCCAGTGGGAGTGGCAACAACATTTCAACAATAGTGTTTCACATAAATAATTAATATTACGGCTCTGTCCAATCAGAACTTCCTGAATGAGAGAGGACGGGAAGAGAAGAAACGCTCTCCCATGACTGGGAACATCCTGCCTTGTTTTCACAGGGACGTGTTGGATTGTGATTGGGGAGGAGACTTCTATCCTTACACGTAATCATCATGGCAATTCAACATTTTGAGACCGTGACAGCTACAGCAGAATCAGACTATCCGGAAAAGCCATTACATATGACTTCATGAAATATCATTGATTTTGTCCTCACATCAACATTTGCATGTAAGCCTCAGCATATAGCTGAATTAATTACTCAAAAATTAAATTATTATTACTTAACATAACTTGACTGACATTTTCAAGCTTCAAAAAAGGTACAAAAGAACCATAAAATATTATAAAACTAGTTGTGTTCTATATTCCAAGTCTTCTGAAGCCACAATTAACTTTTTTTTTGAAAAAAATTGCCATAATAATAGCCAATAACAAGTCATAATTAAGAAAAAGGCATAAGGGTGAAAAAACACACTTGAAAAGGTCTAAAGAGTCAGATTATGGAAAATAAAATTTGAAAAACAAAGTAAAAACACTTAAAACCCATCAGTGTACTTCAAAACATCTGGGATGCACTAGTCCTAAAATGCAAATTGAGATTCAGTCAGTCCGCAGTTTTAAAAGTCGTATGCTCATGATGATAACAGACTGAAGAGCTGAAGACTGCGGCACATTTAAGTGGTTTACATTCCTGTGTGCACTAGAATAACTCTAGAAGTGTCTGCTCCCAACCATCTGCACAGATTCTGCAGTAAAACCATTACTGTACCAACTGACCGTGGGAGCACTCTCTGTGAGTAATAGGTCGTGGGTTCAATTCCCAGGACAAAACATGTATAACCTGAGTAAGTCGCTTTGGATAAAAGCGTCTGCTAAATGCATAAAAATGTAATAAACAGAGATCAGCCTCGTCACGGTGATGTTCCTCTCCAGTGGAGTGGGCGCTCGGATCGATAGCTCATAATCAATAATAAATGTGGCTGTAAGTGAGCTGAAGTCTTATCTGCTGGTTAGTCTCATTTCTCACAAGAGGAAATTATGTTTTCTGCCAGCCAGAGATCTGTGTGTTCTCTGCATGAGGCCCTGATTTCACAGTTGGATTCTGATTTTAATTTGTGATGAAAATATATTAGGCTTTAACACTACTCTCTGTAATTTGCCATTTAGTTCTCTGCTGCTGCATATTGAGAAAAATTCGAAAACAAAGCATATCTGAAACAATTTTTTTTTTCTTTCTTTGCAATTATGCTTGCAGAAAAATAAGTGCTGTTTGACCGCTAGAAACATACAGCTTCAATCTTTTTGCTCAATCAGTTTTTAATGCTAAATAAATATTTTTTAATACAATTATTTCAATTTCAAAAAATGTTTCAAATATATTTCTAGTCAAAACCTTTAAAAAAAATGTATGCCAAATAGTCATGAAAAGGCCATTACACCCCATTAGTGAGTACTTTAAGTATATCATATAAGGATGAATCATTTGTCGAGCACCTGTGGTCATGCATGCTATCAAATAGAGTATTTTGTTTTAATTATATTTGGGTTTTAGTCTCAAACTGTAGAAATTGACAGTAGCACGCCATTGTCATGGGTTTAATTTCAGGAAATTAATGAACAGATAGACATTTACCTTGACTTTGCTCTAGATAAAAGTATCAGCAATATATATAAAAAGCATAAAGAAGCGGCCACTAGATTTTCTGTCAAATCTGTTCCAAATTGAGAAATAAACCTTAAACAAAACAGTGTAATTAAGTATAATCATACAGCTATAGTATTACGCATAATGTAAGGAGCCAAAACAAGAGTTGGACAAAATAATGTGAACAGATGAAATATAGGCAATAAAATGAAGGTGTTTAGCCACCATAACCTTTTCTGAATAGATTCATACAGCTTCTGAATAGTCTCCAGTGGACTGTTATCTATCAAAACATCTGCTTCTCACTCTTCTCTCCAAAACTATCCAGCGGTTTCCAACTGAATAGGTTTTATGACACCATATTTTTTGCATTTTACCACTGGTGTCTGTAATTAAAGTGTTAGCATTTGCAGCTCTTTCGTGATGTTGGCTTTGTGAGGTTATTTGTGGAAACAGGGTCTACACAGTAAAGGGAGTAGGGAGGTTTGCTGACACTTTTTGTAGTAGTAGTTCTGTGTTGTTTGGACACAATAATTCTTCAAGTTTGAAGGTCATTATCAAGTTTTCACACATTATTGTTCTTCACTGATAAAGTCTTGCCATGCTTTGTGTCCGCAGTCATTATCGCAAAGACTGGTGTTCATAAAACACCAAACAATTTAGCTCTTAGGGTTACAATGTAATGCTCCTGCTAAACAGGTTTCCATGGTGTGTCCTTATTGGAAGTCTGACAAGTCACCTATTTCACTCACGGGTTGTACTAAACACTGCTGGACACAATTTATATCACACTAATATACAACCTAGAGAATATAGACAATGAAAAGATAAATAAAAGACAATAACAACATTTGTTTTGTCACTGTAGCCTGCACAAATTGTATTAACTCCTATAACAATTGGTGTTCATAACTCTGTATTTATATTGTACCAACATTCTTCTATCCCTGAACTTTGAATCTATTTTTTCTGTATAATACCTGCATGTGTAAAAAGAATGGTTTCTTAAAGAAAGAACACCCTTTGCACTTACAGTAACTTGTGTATGAAAAGCAATGAATCATTTCTCCAGCTTCACATTAGTCATGCTATCACACACACCTAGCCCTGATCCATGTTGACATCTGGTTACTAAGTTACTCTGATCCTAGTGTGCTGCTTATGTGGGAAAATCCCACCTAAAACTTACTGTACTCATTCTTGAGGGTTCAGTTGAGCTTTCATGCGCAATCTCTGTATTAAAAAGAGCCACTGACACCAGATTAATTCACACAGTGATGTGTTTTATACAGTGAGAATAGAGCCTTTGGGGAAATAGGAGAAGATTATAAACAAGCTCTTGCCTGCCCAGCTCTTATCAGCCATACAAATATGTTTAAACAATGATGTCAACTAATGACAACCAGTGAACTTTGTATTAGATATAGACTATTGAAGAGCCAACCAAGGCAGTGTGGATGCCTATGCATGCAGGGAACAAAACCTGTGTAATAACCAAAATATTATAAAAAAATACAATGTTCAACACCACTTATGTCCATAATTTAAATGCTGGCTTACGCCTCCAAACTAACAGGTTGACAGTGAGCAGAATCTATGCTGAATATCTGAATTTCATGCCATGCATTTGCATGCTCTTGCATTTCTACTATCAAAAAAACTGTAGGTGGTTGAAATGTGCTGCTTCCATCTATATTTAATAATGTGTTCATAACCAGCACTACTGCACTGGTCATCTGTAGTGTAGACCGTAGGTTCAACCTAAAGCATAGGGTTTTATTGTATATGAGCAGCGAGTGTGTAAACAGACTATGTACTGCTAGAATAAACAAGAAAGAAGATGATATATCTACAAATCATACAAATCAAATTACATTAAATTCTAATACGTGTAACTATTTTCGATATACCAACAGAGTCTATGTTAAAGGAATAATTCACCTAAAAATTAAATATGCAGTTTTTCATTCAGAGTGGTGTAGACTAGCTTTGTGGATTGTTATCAGCTGTTTGGACTCACATTCTGACGGCACCCATTCACGTATGCTGTACATCTGCATCACTGCATTATAAGTCTACTGTGCTACTGATGCCTTTGCAGAAATGCACTATACAAGGTCAGCCATGATTTATTTAACTAGTGAAAGTGTCCAATTAAGGGTTCCTGTTTTAAAGCGAGTATTGAGGTCAGTCATGTGATCTCATGACTGGACTCAATCAATGTAAAATAACAAATACTATCGTGAAATCTTAAAATGTTCATTTAAAATACACTTTATATATGTCACTATAAATGAAAATAAGTTGTAAAATGAGCAAAAAATAATCAGATTGTCTCAGGCTCCATGGAAATGTCAACAGAGCAAGTAAAAATGTGAACAACTGCAGCAGGAAACAAAACATTATTGTTGAGTCATTTAGACAGACAATGGAAAGTATGCATCAAAACACAAGCGTACTACCATAATATTTTTTTAACTAACTGCAGACCTTCTAGTGAGCACAGCATGGGGTTACAAAACAATAAAATGAAAAACAACTGCCACACTAGGAGATAGGCTTTGGTGACATATACACATGGATGGATGGATGGATGATGGATGGATGGATGGATGGATGGATGGATGGATGGATGGATGGATGGATGGGTGGGTGGGTGGATGGATGGATGGATGGATAGATAGATAGAAAAATCAATTTTTGGTTTTGTTCAGTTTGACTGGAATTACTATTCTACATTATGTGATAATATTTTTATGGCCTTAATTTGTGGAAGGGTAATTTAAGACCAAACAGTCAACACATATAAAAAAAAATGTACACTTTGGGACAATATCACTTTTTTATTAATAAAACATAAAACTAGTGGGAAAAAATGGAATGACCTGAGCCATAGAGACCAGAAAGTCACCAAATAAACACTTTAAAATCCCTCATAACAGCTTAGAAACTGCATAGCAACACCCTGGTAATCAATTTCAATTTCAACTTCAGCAACATGCCAATGAGTTTTACACAAACAAGCCTTCTTCAGAAGATGTAAAACAAATTAGTTCATAAATGTAACACTAATCTGATTAATTGGTCTCAGCTGTTGTGCCATCCACTACAGATTTCAGATCATAGGGCTAATTATTCACTATGCAGATTGTGAAGAGTTATGCATTAAATATTATTTTACAGTCTCTGGTGACTGCAGTTGTAAATTACATGAATTACAGTAAACTATCAGACCACTATAATTTGAAGTGTACAGCTGAAGCTACATCGTTAAAGCGTAATGATGCAGAACCACCTACTACCTGAGATCTGACAAAACATTAATCAGGTAAAGAGCGGTTTGACAGTTCTCCCAAACACACGCCTCCTACACTTCCACTGAATGTCTTTATTGAAAGAAGAGGATGTTAAACTCTGAACGGCCAAACAAAGAAGGCTACTAACACAGAAGCGAAACTATCGAGCAATTACAGTATGAATGTGCTTACTGCTGGGGGTTTATCCAGCTGTTAAACTGGGATTTATTTGGCAAAACAGATGGGCATCATTCATTAACTCTACAATATTAAGTGATGACATATTGTATTTTGTGTTTTGCCTATGATGTTATAAAATACCACTAACAATGTAAACAGTATTTCCATAATGGTAATGATTAAAGTTGCAGTGAAACTCCAGTGGTGACTAATTTTTTATTCCATATTGTATAATGATAATGGATTATTGAAAACTATTTAGAGTGGGCAGTGGTTGTTAACTGGATTGTGTGTATTGCCACATCCCATCAAAACTGTTGTTGTGTTCATTTTCATCTCTTTGTTTGCAGATTGTTGATCCAATTGTGTGACTAGTAACAAAACAAAAACTAGTTTTAATGTTCAACGGAAAATCACAATTAATAACATTAGACAGGAAACTAGTAATAAATGGAAAATGCACTCGTTTGGCAAATGTTCTGGCAAGGTTCTCTCAAAGTTATGAACAAACGTTCTTCCAGTAATGTTAATAACATGTTTATTCCAAGTTATCTGGTCTTTAATTAATGTTCTCAAAACGTTATTTATATACCGTCTATGGAATGTCTACAACGTTTCATCTAACATTATTACTTTCAGAATATTCAAAGCACATTCAAAAGTAACGTTCCCATCATGTTTGCAAAATCATAATGTTTGCAAAATTCTAAAATGGAATGTTCCAGAGAACATTCAAAAATAACGTTCTCATAACTTAAGAGTGGTTAGCAAAGCGTTCTTAGGAAATATTTGTGTTAGCTGAAGGCATCTTATAACTCACATCAAAATAGGTGATATCTACAAACAAAAGAATTACATATTTATAATAGATATTTACAATAAAATGTAACTATTGAATAGCATAACTAGTAGTACTGAATAAGTCCTAGAAAATCACTGAATAAACATCAGTCACTATTGGAATACGTAATTAAAAACTAGTAACATAATAATAAACAAGTTTTATGGAATAAACGTCAAAACAGTTTGCCATAGACCCCCTGGTCACACGTGACATCATAACAATACCGCTATCTTAACATAAAAAATTATAATAATAAAAATACACCATCACGCAACATGAATAGTGGTAACACCTCCACATTTCAGTTCCAGGGCATCCCCTATAGCACATGATGATTATAATTACTATAATAATGCTTAACATCAGTTCATAATTACAATTAGACTTCCAGTTTCATTTAAGCAGGCCTCACATGACAACAGCAAGCCGAAGGAGAATTTGCAACATTAAAAAACGCACGCTTACGTGAACTTACGTCAGTGAGCGGAGATTTATGAACAAAAGCGCCGATACAAATTAAACAAATTTGACACAAATATTAAGATGGGAAGTAAAGCGGCTCTGCGGCGTTTCTGCCGCTCTGACGGGCCTCTAGTAACACAGAAACCAATCAGACAGCTGTTTCTCCACATCCACCTGTTAAGACCCTCAGAACTTGGGTATTATAAGATAAACAGCGTAACGCGGGCGTCTCCTCACCTGACTCGCTTTGTGCAGCTGCTTCTTAAACCCCGCCACAGACATCCTTAAAATAAGACGAAACGCAAAGCGAGGTAAAAAGAAAAGGTTCAGGAGGCAGAAATGGTGAGATAATCCTTCAAAGGAGCACAAGCATCTATATATGAAGCGCTTTCGGTTTATTTCACCGCTGCTGGGAAACGGACCTGCATTTCGCGGTGGTTTTTTCCCCCCTCACTGACAAGTGCTGGTCGGTTATGTTTGATATGAGGATTGTGATTGGTGGAGAGCCGCATACGTCACGGCAGCATCTCGGAGAACCCCCTTACGAACAAAAACACGATATATCAAAGCTTGTCACAAATATGTGAGGACGATTCAGCTGCAGAGTAGAGCAAGCGCTGGGGGGCAACTCTCCAAAGCATTCTTTAAAGACACTGATTCAGCGTCAAGATTACTGTGTAAATATGTGCGATATTGCAAGGAGCTGAGAAGAGTCAGCCGGATGTCTCTCTGTGTGTGTGTGTGTGTGTGTGTGTGTGTGTGTGTGTGTGTGTGTGTGTGTGTGTGTGTGTGTGTGATTTGGTTTACTCGACATCCGCGGGCCATTAACAGCCATCCGCTGCCTCCTGGTGGCACTTCATGAACCGTACAAAGAGAACACTGTGCTCTGTGTGTAAATAAATCTAGTGAGAATCAGTCGAAATTATCTATCAGTATTCTGTTACTTTTTTAAATTTGAAATGTCTAAAATAGACTTGTGAATAAATCAGATTTCTGTTGTTGCATTTTTTAGTTAGTTCAAGCTGAAGTAGCCTATACATCCTATTTGTTTGCATAAATGACTTTCATTTAGGCCTTTGCCTGTATCATTGGTTTGATATTGTCATTTTAATGTTGGGAAGTCTTTAAGATTTTTGTTTCACTGTGTTTTGACCTAGATACTGCTTCTGAGCAAACAAACTCAATGTCAGTGTTGCATTTGGATGTCCTTTGAATACTAAGACAGATTTAGGTGTTTGCTGTGAATTGTTTTGACATATTGTACACAGAGGTTTTTTTTTTTTTTTTTTTTAAATATTTTTTACACAATAATATAAGGACACAATAAATTGATTGAAAGTGACATTGATGACATTTATAACATTACAAAAGTTTTGTTTCAAATAAATTAATAAAAGCTGAAAGTTATAAAGTTAATCTGAACTTTCGAAGAATTAAAAAAAAGACAATTTATTTTAAATTATAATAATATTTCTCAATATTACTGCAAATATAATACAGATTTTGGGTTGAAATATGAATCATAACAAAACTTCATTACAAATCTTAAACATGTCTACACTAAAACTTGCACTTAAATTTAATAGTTTTATCAAAATAAGCAACATAATGTATTTGTAAGGTCGCTGCTTCCCAAAATGTAAACAGGCTTTCATTTATTTCATTCATGCAGCACAATTCTCTGCCGTGTGTATTGTCAGATACGAATGTTGTCTAAATGTTGATGTTGAAGATATAGTGCCTCATTTCTCCACTGTGGCAGAACCACTGATGATTCAAGTAGAGGAACGCATACTAAATTTCAGTTGCTGGATAGCAAATAGCTAAATATTGCTATTGACATGGTACCTCAACTTCCTCCCCTGCATGAAGTGGAAACATCTCTCTCCACTGTGCCAAACCATTGCTGGTTCAGTTTGAGGAGCCTTCATTTTCCCTGCTGACATAGAGCAGGACCGTCCACTAGAAGGGCAAGGGACTCGAAAGACAAAAACAGACCATTCAGCTATAAATGTGCATGGATAGAGACACACATCATTCAAGTCACCCGTAAAGCTGAATGAAGGAATAGAAAAAATGAAGAGGAAAATTCCAGAAGATGCTGCTCCACCACAGAAAACATGCAGAAAATAACAAGACAACGGAACAGACAAAGAAAGAGAGAAGAAGAAAGTCCTGAAAAGCACGAGTGAGAAGGTGCAGAAATCATAGTGGTGGAGCAATTGAGACAAGAAAGGAGAACAAAATAGAAGGAGAAAAGACTGAATGAAACTCCACCACCTGCATAAGCAAAGCTTGATTGGACACGGACACCATGGAAGTTATATGTGTGAAAAAAAGAGGAAAATAAAAATACTGAGAAAACTTGTCTTATAGAAGCTTGCATTTGGCATCAACATCAGCCCACTGTCCTCTGTTAGACAGCAGGAAAAGAGACTTTTATAAACTGCCAAAGAAAAGGTCACTTTAAAGAAAGAGAGGAAGATGAGAAAAGAGCAGAAGAAACTCCAAAAATGACAACGATGCATCCGTGAAACACCTGCTCATCAACAAACACAACAGGTTCCAGAAGTCAGGAAAAGAAAAGGATTTAAAAGACGGAACAGAAGAAGAGAAAGCCTGAACCTAAAGAAAACACAGGCAAATACAAGTGGTAAGAGAGACAGAGAAAGACAAGGACCAGTTCCTCCAGGAAAACAATGTCCTCCCGCTGTCTTACAGTGATTAACAAAAACATTTCAATGATTGAGTCAAAATCAAATAAAGAAATAAGCTTTTTAACAAATATATTTCTGCTCTAAATATGTGGACAAAAATATAATGATATTAAAAGAGGTATGTAAATCCTGCAGGTTTGATGTTGTAAACAACATTATCATTAAAGCTCTTATATCAACCCATTTGCCCTCAGACTCTGATCTATCTGTTTCTATACTCTATATGTGCCTGTCTGTTTAAAGTGAATTTAGTTTTGATCTCGTGGCTTTCCACCCGTAGCCTCATACGCTCACCACTAGATGTCCTACCTAGCACTAACATTGTTCTAGTTAATTAATCTGTATGGCTTTCTGTGGTTTGTCTCTCATTCCCATATACCTCAGCTCCTTTTAAAGTATAATGTGTTTCATATTTTCAAGAAAGAAAATTATATTCACTTCATATTCAGTGTTGGGGAAAGTTACTTTTAAAAGTAATGCATTACAATTGCGTTACTTTCTAAAAAAAGTAACCGGTTTATGGAAAGTAGTGACTTACGGTACCTTTGTGTTTTACTGTTTCTCATCTGGGCCGGATTTGCTTGTTTTGTTTTTAATATAAATAAGTTCTATTTTTGATATGTAAAAGCCCTTTTACACCTTTCACAACTTCCACAAAGTGAAATGATTATACTGTAATCCTCAGGCTTAAGGAAATGTAAATTATCATCTGTTCAGTGGAGGGTGTAGCACAAACAAACACTAGTGTTACCAACTTAGCACATTTCTTTATTTGCTAGATTTACTAGCAATTTTTTACTTTTCAGTCTACCCTAGCAACTTTTCTTCAAAGGCACCCAGCAACAAATGTAGCAATTTTCTTGATGCATTTGGACATTTTTAACAAGTGTTATTCAAATTATAACAGTTTTTTCTCTGAATTACACACAAAAAAGTATACATATCATGTGAATTAAGTTGCTAGTTGCAATTGTTCAATTATTAAAACATCTTGTTATTAGTTTGTACCTTCACTTGTTGATCAGTTTAAAAATATTGAAGAAAAATGGAAAAGGTTCTGGTAATTTTCTGCCAAGACATTAAAAAAACCTGTGAAAATCAATACAGAAAATTCCTTTAAATTATCACAGTACACTGTGCCCTGTTTTACAGACTTTTCTTCAAGTAGCATACTAATTAATCCACTGCTTAAAAAAATTTAATTATTATAATATATGGCCGGCAGCCATATCACCTTGCAGCCCAAGACCGTTTTCCCACTGAAGCTAAGCAGGGTTGAGCCTGGTCAGTACATGGATGGGAGACCTCCTGAGAAAACTAGGTGCTGTTGGAAGAGGTGTTAGTGAGGCCAGCAGGGGGTGCTCACCCTGTGGTCTGTGTGGGTCCTAACGCCCTAGTATAGTGACGGGGACACTATACTGAATAAAAGCACCGTCCTTCGGATGAGACGTTGGCTCTCTCCTCTCCACCTGTAGCTGGGTGTGTGGTGAGCGCGCATACACTTGATTGGCTCTATGACTCTCTCTCTCTCTACCTGTAGCTGGTGTGTGAAAGGTGGCGCGCCATGATTGTCTCATCTCTCTCCACCTGTGGCTGGTGTGTGGTGAGCGCATACATGATTGTCTCTATGACTCTCTCTCCTCTCCACCTGTGGCTGGTGTGTGGTGGCGCATACACTTGATTGAGTCTCTATGACTCTCTCTCCTCCACCTGGCTGGTGTGTGGTGGCGCATACCTTGATTGACTCTGTGAGCTCTCTCTCCTCTCCACCTGTAGCTGGTGTGTGGTGAGCTCTCCATACAGCGCCTTGATTTGTCTCTATGACTCTCTCTCCTCTCCACCTGTAGCTGGTGTGTAGTGGGCGCATCCACTTCTGTAGCTGGTGTGAGGTGGCGCGCCTGTGATTGGCTCTATGACATCTCTGTCTCGGCTCTCTCTCCCTCTCCACCTGTGGCTGGTGTGTGGCGGCGCCTTACATTTGATTGTCTCTATGACTCTATGACTCTCCTCTCTCCACCTGTGGCTGGTGTGTGGTGGCGCATACATGATTGGCTCAATGACTCTCTCTCCTCTCCACCTGTAGCTGGTGTGTGGTGAGTGCATACACTTGGAGATTGGCTCAATGACTCTCTCTCCTCTCCACCTCCACCTGTAGCTGGTGTGTGAGTGAGAGCATACGCCACTTGATTGTCTCACTTGACCTCTCTCCTCTCCACCTGTAGCTGGTGTGGGGTGAGTGCATCCACTTGATTGTCTCTGACTGACTCTCTCACCTCTCCACCTGTGGCTGTTGGTGTGTGACTCTCTCTCCACCTGTAGCTGGTGTGTGGTGGCGCATACACTTGATTAGCTCAATGACTCTCTCTCCTCTCCACCTGTAGCTACAGGTGTGTGGTGGCGCATACACTTGATTGTCTCTACATGACTCTCTCTCTCTCCACCTAACAAGCTGGTGTGTGGTGGCGCATACACTTGATTGGCTCAATGAAGCTCTCTCTCCTCTCCACCTGTAGCTGGTGTGTGGTGAGTGCATACACTTGATTGGCTCTGCATGGACTCTCTCTCCTCTCCACCTGTAGCTGGTGTGTGGTGGCGCATACACTTGATTGGTTCTATGACTCTCTCTCCTCTCCACCTGTAGCTGGTGTGTGTGGTGGCCGCCCACTTGATTGGCTCAGCTCTCCTCTCTCTCCACCTGTAGCTGGTGTGTGGTGAGCGCACTGGTGTCGTTGTTCTGTGGCAGGTGTCACATTGTTCAAGTGGATGCTGCACACTGGCGGTGGCTAAGGAGAGACCCCCCACCCGTATGATTGTAAAGCGCTTTGTGTGTACAACAATACATAATAAAGGGCTATATAAATGCATCATTCATTCATTCATTCAGAATGTGTAGTTTTACTAGTTAATAAGAAAATAGGCCTACATAAAATGTAATCATTCAAAAATGTGTAAATGTTCAATAATTCAATGTTGCAATTAAAAATATATAATTATTTTCAAATACAATTATATTTATATTTTAGTTTCACTAACAAATGTAAATTCAAATAATTAAATTAAAAACTTTTCAAACAATATTCATTCATATCTTTTGCTGAGATTTGTATATTCTGTGCAGTTTTGTGTTGTGATTAGATAACACTATGGCACTCAATGTCATTTAGCAAGTTTTAGCAACAATTTGTCCTTTAGAAACTTCCCATGAAAATGAGTTGGCAACACTGAACAAACATTTCATCTGTGCAGCTGCAGCCATTCTAGAGTGCACTACAGGCCAGAGGAGAAGAAAGCTCAACACTACAAACACAAATGATATGTTTGTCTAAAGTGACCGTTACTTATTAGCAGTGTTGGGAGGGTTAATGTAATAGATTACAGATTACAAGTTACCCTATTTAAAATGTAATAAGTAGTGTAACTTTTAAATTACTTTATTAAAGTAACGTAACTGATTACATTTGATCATTTTTGATTACTTTTCTAAATGTCTAATGTTTTCTAATGTCATTTTTAAATCTTTTTCAAACATGTAAACCAGGCTGTAATGAAGAGGCAGTGTGGTTAGATCCAATAGCAGCTTTAATGATTGACAAGAGGTGGTCAGACAGGCAATGGTCAAAGGTAGTAACAGGAGTTGTGAAGGCTAGACAGAATCAACAACAGGGACAATGCAAGGTCGGGGCAGGCAGCAGACAGAGAAGATATCAACAGGCAGGCAGGGTCAAAAGGGCGGCAGCAAACGGTCAGAGTAGATACGCAGTCCAGGTAAACACAGGGAATCAGAAAACAAGGGAAACGCTCAGAATGTTAGCCAGGGGAAAACAAGACTTCGCATTGGGTGAGTGTTTGTGTGCTGCTTTTATGTGAGTGAGTGAATGAGGTGCAGGTGTGGTGAGGCAATCAGGGTTGATGAGTGAATGGTGACAGCTGTGTGATTGGTGTAATGGTGGACGGGAATGTGTGTGTGCAGTGCATGATGGGAGATGTAGTCCATGGGTGATGTGCAGTTGAAGTGAGTGGCAACCAGATTCATGACACAGGCAGGGTTAACCTTACAGTAGTGCTCAACACTGTCAGACTTTCAACATCCTTTATCACTTGTATTAAGATTATAATCATTTCATTTTAAAACACAGCCACCACAAAATCAGACTTACTTTGAGATCATTCTGAGGTTAAATAAAGATTTAAAACATAACAAGAAATAGTTGAATGTTTTTTAAATCAAATCTTTGCATAGTTATGACAGGAAACGCTGGCATCTAACAATAAATTAGGAAAATAAAGTTAATCATAAAAAAAGCAAACACAATAATCCAAATAGTAAATAAAACAGTTACTGAATAAGCATGTGTCATATAAACTCCTGAAACTATGGTGTCTCATTTAGTGCAGTCAATGCAATTTATGAAAGAAATCAATTAAATCTGTATGTGGGAGATATAACCCCCTTTTATAAGTCTTAATCTGTTCACAAGTAACTATAATTTAATTACAGTTTTTTTTCAGTAACTATAACTGATTACAATTACATTTATTTTGTAATTAAATTACACGATTCCATTACATCCAACTTTACTCCCCAATTATGGCCACAGTCATATCACCCTGCAGCCCAAGACCGGTTTCTCACTGAAGCTAAGCAGGGTTGAGCTGGTCAGTACCTGGATGGGAGACCTCCTGAGAAAACTAGTGACGGAGACACTGTACTGTCAAAAGCATCGTCTTTCAGATGAGACGTTAAATCGAGGTTCTGACTCTCTGTGGTTATTAAAACTCCCATGGCACTTCTCGTAAAGAGTAGGGTGTAACCCCGGTGTCCTGGCCAAATCCCCTCCACTGGCCCTTGTCAAACATGGCCTCCTAATAATCCCCATCCACTTGATTGACTCTCTCTCCTCTCCACCTGTAGCTGGTGTGTGGTGAGCGCATACACTTGATTGTCTCTATGACTCTCTCTCCTCTCCACCTGTAGCTGGTGTGTGGTGAGCATACATGATTGTCTCTATGACTCTCTCTCCTCTCCACCTGTAGCTGGTGTGTGGTGAGAGCATACACTTGATTGTCTCTATGACTCTCTCTCCTCTCCACCTGTAGCTGGTGGTAAATATTTATTTATTGCATTGCTATTAGCTATTTTAATTAATTTCAAGGAATACTGAGTCTGTTTTTGTGCAATTGAGATAAATGCATGTTCACTTTTAATCCAGAACTACAATAACAGTGAACACAGCTCCTCTGCACTTACTCTTGATTTCTCTCAACATCGGGACAGCAGAGTCAGTCAATAAATGGGAAAACACAATAACTGGGGTTACTTATTTGAAAACAGAACTCTGATTATTTTCTTGCTAATTAAAAAGTACTGTGTTACTTAAGTGTTTACGTAACTTGCATGACCTGTAATGTGCTACCACAACGCTGGTTTTCAGATACTGGCATCAGGCACTGAAAAACCATATCTAAAAGTGTGAACTTTGTGTTTGGATGAAACTGGTCTGCCGTGTGAAAAAGTCCATTTGATTGTCCGCTTGCAGTGAATACTCACCTCGCAGATGTTTTATTTTTACCTTTTTGATGAAAGTACACAGTGACATATATAAAATACATAGTGATATGCAGTTTGCCTTATAGTTGGTATCTATGGACATTTTTCTGTTCTGTATATTTTTATTTTATTACTATTGTTATTCATAATTATTGTCTATTCTCTTCATTATTAGTGTTTTTTATTACCTTAATTACATGTTGTCTGCACTATGTTTTATTTTCTGCACTGGAAGCTCCTGACACCAAGACAAATTCCCTGTGTGTGCAATCTTTATTGCAAGCTCTTTCTGATTCGGATGTTTATACCATTATTAAAGCATGGGCTAGGATTTAGGCACCCAGGGAATGGCTAGTGTTAGTGATGACTAACCAGAACGTCATACAGATGTGTAATGGCATGAGCGTGAGTAAATGATGAGAGGATTGAAACACTGTTAGAATTCACGTGCTGTTCTGGGATTTCCAATATGACTAAACCTACTAAAAACAACATTGATGTTTTCTTCAAGATCCACATATTTAATAACTATTGCCTCATAGAAAGTTTAGGAGCTCGTAGATGAAAGTCTAGCCATTATCGTCTCAGGCTACTTCTTTTGTGTGACCTTTTCTTTTTCTTTTTTGTCAATCAGCAAAAAACACCAGTAAATATATTTAAGTAAAAATTAACATGCAGTAAAAACAAATAAACCTTTAAAAGCAGCCCATAAACCATCTTTATATAAAAAGTATGTCATACACAAGGAGTATTTAATTACACTTTTAAGATGTATTATTCATCAGTGAAACCATAAAAGTATTACTGATTCATTCAAAATTGAGAATGATTAACACAGTGGTTTTATTAAATGTAATTATTTTCTAATTTCGTGGACCATTATACAAGGTGTTGCCATAAATATATAATGAAAACAATATAATAAGATGACACACACACACACACACACACACACACACACACACACAAAAGCATATTTAAAATCCCAGCACCAATTATGCTTGTTAAAAGATCCCATCTTCAGTATCTCTATTTACAGTTCTTACAAACAATGTGTTGTGAGATAGCTAAAGCTGGCCTGTTATGTTGTGCTGTGCTGATTTTGAACTATATAACATGCTTTGTTAACAAACACCTTATCATCTTATGCTTCTAGCTGCACACTGAGCATATGAGTATGATTTCACAATCTGTTCTTTTCCTTTAGTCATAATGCACGTAATAAAAGCTTCTGAAAGTCTTGGGTTGGGAAAGACTGGTAAAAATGAACTTTGCTCAAGCCAATCTAGAACATATATCCAACTAAACAACCCAATACATAAAGATGCTGTAAATATGCTGGATAAACACTGTTGTTTGATGGATTTAAAAATAGTAATAATTTAGGCTAATAGTTTTCTTAACTGTAGAAAACACTGAGCAAGCGAAACAGCCTCTGACTCAGACATTTACTGTTACACAACATAATGTTCCCAAACATTTACAAGTTCTGGAAAATGTTGGTGTTCAGCATGTTACATCACACTCATACATGTTGTTGACTGCGGAACTGGATTGACCAAT
The DNA here is from genome assembly GCA_027564155.1 of Gymnocypris eckloni scoliostomus. Classification (NCBI taxonomy): domain Eukaryota; kingdom Metazoa; phylum Chordata; class Actinopteri; order Cypriniformes; family Cyprinidae; genus Gymnocypris; species Gymnocypris eckloni. The sequence goes on along the minus strand of CM050413.1, from coordinate 35,609,416 downwards.
GTAAGGAGTGAATACGTGACAGTTAGCTTAACTGTTTCAGTGCTTTTTCATATCACGTTTCCAGTGGGCAGTGGTCACATGATTCTCATTATGCTGTTACTGTCTTACAGCATTGAGTTCTTCATACGGAGTTCAGCTGATTACACAGTAAAAGTGCCAGTGCCGTGTAGCCTCTATATAGGCCAATAATAAATATCAAGAGTGTATACAGTGACATATAATGCAGTTGTTCTTCAAGCATTAAATCATTTTTTCAAGATTATGTTACACAAAAGCCATTAAACCCAATGAACATGACTGTTGAGTCAGCGAGATTCTCCAACTCCTGACATCCTGGGTCACCTAACAAGCTATTGAATTCAACCCTCATATTACATATCCCACTGATATGTAACAAGGACGTGGGACAAGGACAAAGTGTCTAGACGTTCTTCCTTCCCCTGTATTTTATTAAAGACTGCAATTGTTGGTCATTTTGAAGCCCAGTAATCACAAAGCATGTCATTAATGCTTCTCAAATATAGGCTGTACCCATGCTAGCTTAAAGAAAACCCAAATTATTGTATGGGAAGACACAGTAGACCCTTTTAGACTTCTCTTGTTGCTGCATTTTGCTGATATTGGAGATATGAAACCAAATGTTGATCTGAGGGTCAACACAAAAAGCATAAAAGCAGGAAGTTTTTGCTATTTTAAGGAGGTGATAGAATATGAATGTTTATTTTTAAAGTGAATAATTGTGTTTACTCTGTAAACCTATTCTAGTAAGATTTTCAATTTTAAAAAATAGTGCCTTTATTCTCTACATAATTTTAATTTGAGTTTTATTTCAGAGACTTTTGCAGTTAGTTATTTAATATTAATGTATGTATATTATTATATAATATTACTATGTATTATTATAACATGTGTCTTGTTTCATCTTGGGGCGGATCCTGTACACTGGGCGTGTCGCGTCATGCGCACAGATGCGCTGTTGTGCGTCACACAAATACTCCTGCGCCACAGAACACGCATTCATAACTACAGCCACGAGGACAGACTGAAGGTTACCTGCTTCAACAGTGCTTGAACGGAAACCTATCTTCTGTCTTTTGGCCTTTTCCATCAATCAACTCCTTCGATTCCAGTCAAAATCGAAATTAGTTTTAAAGACGCTTGCTTAAAAAAACTATTCTACGCGAACCAGCGTCGTTGACCATCTTTGCGAATAACATCAGAAAAGCCGTAAAACCGATTTTAAGGTAAGTTTTCTTTCGGAATCAACACATATTCAATTCAAATAATTTGTTTAGATAGATAGATAGATAGATAGATAGATAACCCTGTTGCATAGAGACCGAGGCATCCATCACCAGCATAAGATCCTCAAGGGCGCCATCTTTGCTTGTTTGTTTTTATCGATTTATTCCTGCTGGGAAAAACGAATCGGTTCATATAAAATACGAATTCACTTCGTTTACCAAATTGTCATGCATTTGGATGGATTTAATGTTTGAAAAGGCCACAATATCATTCCCCTTTTTACTTTATTGCATTCATTACTCTCGGTTAATCCTTTACAGTATTTTGTTATAATCGCTTAAAACATTAATAGGATTCGTTAAACCGGTTTTATTAGAGAGTGGTGACGTTGTTTTCCCACTGAAAGTGAACGGAGGCTGGAGCTGTCGAGCTCCGAACGGGATTAAAAGCAAAAAAAAAAATGACACGATCTAACGTTATTTAACGTTTATCTTTTGATATCCTTAATTTATATTTCCTCAAGACAGTGTTTTCTTTCTTTCATTTTTTGTTGTTGTTGAAAAGGCCATGATCTCCTTTGTTAACGCCCTCGACGTAAGGTAACGTAACGTTATAATATTGCGATTATTTAGCGGTTGTTCTTGGCGCATTTATCAGGTGTTTTTAACCGTTAGCTCAGTCTTTTTTCACGGTTAGCTTTGTTTAATATCATAACACAATTTCCAAAATGCGTAATCTGTTAAACTGGATGTGTTTGAAGAGTGGTGACGCTGCGTTTCTAATGAAAGTGGATGGAGGCTGGCGCTGTCGAGCGATGAAAAGCAACTAAAAATAATTATACACGACGATAACGTTGTATTGTACGTGTTTTAAAGTCATTCATTACGTCTTCTTGATAATGCCGGTATTTTTTCTAAACATTATATTTAAAAGGCTGCAGTCGTCTTTTTTATACAATGAAAGTGGATGGGTAACGTTACGGACAAACGGGTAACGTTAACGTTACTGACGCTGTCATCGTCGAAACGGCAACAACAACAAAACTAATTAGCTTGAAGTCATCCGACGGGTTTGTCTTTGTCATGATGCTCCCAGGTCATTTTTTTCATAATCCTTTGTTTAGTATACAGATTACAAGGTTGTTTATAAGGCGTCACCACAGGCCCTTTTTCAGGTATATGTATTCATAATTGTTTTATATCGCTTCTCAATTGTAGTTAAGTTAAATATAGAATAACATTACACTATTTAAGTCTTGAGCAGGTGGGATTGGACAGGCTAAACCCTGAGAAGATATTGATCCAGGAAATGTCTGCCATGCATTCATGTGCTTTTTCCGTACCAAACAAATGATAAGAGTAGCCGAAATGAGGTCAAACTTGAACACCACCTGTCCTGAGAACGCATTAAACCTCGTACAGCATCTTACAGAGAGCATAAACACATGCTGGCATGTCTGGAACAGACAATAAACGCTATTATTAGTGGGTTTGTGGTGCGTGGTAATGCAGAAGTTGGTGTTGGACAGCATACAGTACGTTCATTGTTAACGGGGGGTGCATAAATTACAGTACAGCAAGGGTGGCAAGCTTATTTTATGTCCTCTCTTACAGAAACATGACCTCTCAGGTGAGACAGAATTTTGATGAGGCCTGCGAAGCGGCCGTCAACCGTCAGATCAACATGGAGATGTATGCATCCTACGTCTACCTTTCAATGGTGAGAGTCCAAGGCCATTACAGCGTACTAGACCCATCCCATTCCCATTTAGAGTCAAATGTAGTGTTCTAAGTGAAGGGAAGGGGCATTGAGTTCAGTATATGAATGAACTTTGCCTGAAAGTTTAGTTAATGATCCATTTCGTTCACTGTGTATCATGTGACCTTTAATTTTTCTCACGCAGTCATACTACTTTGACCGAGATGATCAGGCCCTGCACAACTTTGCAAAGTTTTTCCTCCATCAGTCCCACGAAGAGCGCGAACACGCTGAGAAACTGATGAAGTTTCAGAACCAGAGGGGAGGGAGGATCTTTCTGCAGGATGTGAAGGTACGTCTGTAATGTGTGTTCATGTGATAGTGTTACAGCTTGGCATTGCATGGCAAGGACGCAGAGATAGAGAGGACAAAGTTGGGGTGGGGCTCTTATCTTTTACAGACACTAACGTTAAACTTCAACTGACAGTCAGCATGTTTATTAATGCTACTTTGTCTAAGGGAAAGATCAAAGCACGTAACTGGAGCACTGAACGCTCTTTGGACATAGCGATGTGACACTATATATCACGTGACCGGTATAGATTTTTCTGGGTAGAGCTGGTTTGCCAGTTTTGTTGGGAATGGAAAATTGGTTAGTTCACGATATGAAATTAATATCGTGAAGTTAATGTATTGTAAAAAGCATATAAGAAAGTGTATTTTATTAAAAATGATTGCATTCCAGCACTAACAGGCCCGCTTGTTGCCTAAATGCAAAATGGAAATACTTGCATGACTTTCTGACATTTACAGATAAGGATACACCTGTCAAATGTAAGTTATGTGCTTAGGAAATTAACTTCAAGTGCATTAAACAATAAATGCATCTGTCAATGCACATGATAGAAAGGGAAAATAATCAATTGGAAAATCTGCTGAAAACATACTCACCCACAGATCATCCAAGATGTAGATGAGTTTCTTTTATCATAGGAACAGATCAAATTTAGCATTGCTATATGCACTTACTCACCAATGGATCCTCTGAATGGGTGCCGTCAGAATGACATGACATGACTCTGATAAAGACATCACGATAATCCACACCACTCTAGACCAGTGTTAGTTTCCATCTAAAATAGAGAGTCCTCTATCCATAATATTTATTTCTCCAGTAAAAGTCATCTCATCTGAATCAGGAGAGAAATATGCACTGATCAAGAACCGTTTACAAGCAAAAAGTCATTTTCGATGTGAAAAGACATGGAAGAAGGGTTAGTATTAACTTCTGTGTTTGTGTTTGACAGAAACCAGAGAAGGATGAGTGGGGAAGCGGTTTGGAAGCTCTTGAATGTGCCCTGACCCTGGAGAAGAGCGTCAATCACTCCCTCCTGGAGCTGCATAAGCTATCCTCTCAGCACAACGACCCTCATGTGAGTCTGCTGCTACTGATACGAACGCAGTCTCTGTAACAAACTAAACCTATTCCAAACTCACTCTTCTTGTTTCTTACAGATGTGCGATTTCATTGAGACACACTACTTGGACGAGCAGGTGAAGTCCATCAAAGAACTGGGCGACTGGGTGACCAACCTGCGCCGCATGGGCGCCCCCCAGAACGGCATGGCCGAGTACATGTTCGACAAGCTCACTCTTGGCAAAGAGAGCAGCTAAATTCCATCTTTTCCTTTGCTGATTAGTTTAGCTATGTTAGTGCTTATTTCCCTATAGACCATCCGATTTTATTTTGTTGTTTGACTGACTGGACAACCTGTGTGTCCAGTGATTTAAGCAGAAAAACCTCTTAGCTTGTTTGACTCTACCATGCTTCGCTGTTTAAAGTCGCAGTTCTCATAAGCCATTAAACTCTATATCTCTTGCTCGTTCATAGTTTGACCTGCATGTGATGTGTGATTTGTCAATGAAATTATGCTCCAAACCAATAAAATAGAAACCTCTGGGATCTGAACTTGACTTGTGACTCCTTTATCGTTTTGAGATCTAGGTTTAAAAATGGGGGTTATTAATCGAAATGTGCAAAGAATGACTGACAAAAAGACACAATTTTTTAAACTTCCTGCCCTCAGACTGTAATTGCATTTTTATTCAAATATGCAAGAAAATCTTTAAGTTCAATATATTTAACAAAACAAAGCACTTATTTTGTTAAATATATTGAACTAAAATTTTCTAAATATTTGAATAAAATGTAATTATATGAAACAGGAAATAAAAAAAGTGTCTTTTGACTAAATTACAGCAGTAAATCAGTATAAAGACTAACTAAAAGCTAAGATTTGTAATGTTACTGAAATAATTATCATCTGATTACCAAGGCTGCATTTATAAATCAAAAATATTCAAATGCTTGAAAAATGTATATAATTTATTCCTGTGATCAAATCAGAATTTTCAGCATCATTGATCCAGTGTCACATGATCCTTCAGAAATCATTCTGATTTGCTGAATATTTCCTATTCATTTTGAAGACCGTGTGCTAAATGTAAGGATTCTTTGCTGGACAAGAAGTTCAAAATAACAGCATTTATTTTAAATAGATTTATAATAAATAAAAAAACTATCCCGGTGTCCTAGACCAGGCTTAAGCTAGTCCCAGACTAAAATACGTTTGAGCGGTCTCAACTGAAAATATTTTACTCTGAACTATCTTAAAATATGTGTCATTTGTTCTGTATCAAGATGCACACAGATAATGTTTTCTTCTAAGGCATTTTTGTAAGAGCTGCTTAAATATCTTAATTTAACTAAGGCTTAATCCTGGCTTAAGCTAAGCCCTGTTTGTGAAACTGGGCCTAAATGTCTTTACTTTCACTTTACATTAATTTAGTGCATCCTTGCTTAAAGTATTACTGACCCTGAATGGCAGTGTAGGTTGACAAGAAATAAGCCAACATAATATTGATAGCTATAATGCTATATTCCTTATAACAGTGTTGAATACCTTATTCTGGTGTGGGTTCATGTGTTTTCTACTGGGTTTCACATCATATTCAACTGATCCAGATTGTCACATTTCAAACTTCATCATCAGGTCTCTTTTTCAGCATGAAAAATGCAGTTATTAAGGTTTTATGATATTTAATGGTGATTGTAGTGGTTGTCCGCATATCAACTTAAATGTGACCAAAGTTGTCTCGGTCTTCGGTTAGCTATATTTATATAATATGAGAAGTCTTGCACTGAAGCCAAGGAAACTAGACAACCATCTGATGAAATATTATTTTTAACCCAATTATATTACAATACAGCAAAAATGTATCATCAGCCGGTTGAAGAGTCATGCACCACTGTTTAAGTCTTGCTGTAACAGCCAGTGGTAAAATGGATAATATTTCAGACAGATCAGGTGTCTAGTATCTTTAATCATCGATTCAAAAGAGGAAATACAAGAAGGGAATAAAAACAGCCTACTTCTCTTTTCATAAGAAGCAGGTTAAAAAACCTGACTATATCAGTATACACTACCTCTTTTATTAACTGTCATTTATATGAAAGACAACAATAATGTATGACCCTTATATATATATATATATATATATAACAAAACAGTATATCAGTAGGGAAGTGTTATGTATTAAATATTTATATTGTGAAAATACACAACACATGTATAGCATGTAGAAACATGTTTGTGCAGACCAAAACCGACACGAATTTGCCTTCAGTTTGATCCACACACCTGTGAGAATAACCACAAACACAGATGCAACGAACATCAGTGTGGCTCGTGTGGAAAAATGATTGTAATATTTCAGTTCATTGTGTACATTGTCATTGTTAATCTGGTTAACTGTAAACCATTGACCTAATTGTTCCTTTCTGACTTTAACTGGTCAGTGTTTATTCATCCAAGCTCATCAAATGTTGAATCACATTCATTTTACATTTACGTATTTAGCAGACGCTTTTATCCAAAGCGACTTACAGTGCATTCAGGTTATACATGTTTTGTCATTATGTGTGTTCCCTGGGAATCGAACCCACAACCTTTGCGCTGCTAACGCAACGCTCTACCACTGAGCCACTGAGTGCTTCAAAAATGTATTCATGCGATGCCACAGAATAACTATTTTTGGTTTCACAAAGAACCATTCAGTCAAAGTTCTTTAAAGAAACATCTCTTTTTTATATTTTTATAATCTGAAAACCCTTTTTTCACCACAAAGAACCTTTTGTGACTGTTTCAGTTCTGGAACCATTTAGACAAAAAGATTATTCTATGGCATCGTGAAGCACCTTTATTTTTAAGAGTGTAGTGTCTAAAGGGGTCGCACACCGAACGAGCCGCGCCGCTCCGCGCGTCTAGAACAGCGTTCTAAACAGTCGTTGCTATGCGCTGCGGACAGACGCCGAATGGCGCCGGTACACATTGAAAACAATGTGTTCGAATTTGAAAGACATGGCGCGACGCGACGCGGCGCGGCGCTGCCATCCTGGTGTGCGAGCCCGCAGGACTGAATAATAACTATATAATATTTTTAGATTGTCAACGAAACAGACACGAGGAAGCTAGCATTAATATGAGGTGAAACAGGAAAGACTTCAATCCAAGACACCTGTAGTCAGGACCCCACCCCCTCCCATCACAGTAACGATATATATATATATATATATAGCTTAATCTTTATAGCTTTAAATAGGATTTCTTTATCCCATATCAAAGTTCTTGATGCACTGAAATTTCATTTTTTTTTTTTATTTCAGTATCACAAAAGATAATACTAGCCCGTGTCCCCGTCACTATACTGGGGCGTTAGGACCCACACAGAGAGCACCCCCTGCTGGCCTCACTAACACCTCTTCCAGCAGCACCTAGTTTTCTCAGGAGGTCTCCCATCCAGGTACTGACCAGCTCAGCCCTGCTTAGCTTCAGTGGGCCACCGGTCTTGGGCTGCAGGGTGATATGGCTGCCGATGTTATTTTTTGCCAGGTTTTGTATTTTTAGTTTCTTTAAATATGTCTGCATAGTATTTATTCATTTATTTATGTGGTCTTTGTTAATTTTGATTGAGTTATTTTGTACTTTTGTTTTAATGTGTACATTTGTATATGTTCTTTTAGTTCATGTTTACTTTATTTTGAAGTAACAACATTTTTTTTTAATTGTTTTAGTTTAGTTTCACTTTGACACAATGTTAAACAAATATAAACATGTTTCACAAACGTGGGTTTTCCCAGAAGCAGTTATGCAACACAATATTATAACTAATGTTTCAGGACTAAGTTAGTCTGATTTTCGTAAAGGAAAGTGTCTAATCACAGTTGGGAAAATCCATGTCCAGCCCAGTCCAAGCCTTATAAATAGTCTCTAGCTGGGTGAAGAGCTGAAGTGTCTGAACTGAGCGAACCTGAGAGGTAAGAGACTGACTGAACCAACCTCTTTCTTAATGCAAACATGATCTATAGATATATAGTTTATCTATAGCTGCACTCTTATCTCTCTATGCACAGAGATCATTCTTTACCTATGGAGATTTTAACTTTTACTGTTTATGGCATTTGCTCACTGTTATATTTTCATATGTTCAGCCCTGTAATCATGAAGCTTATTCTTGCTGTGCTGGTGTTGGTTTTGGTGATCGAGACCCAGGCACAATGGTACCAGTACCCAGGACAAGCCATTGGAGGTCACTTATTTTCCTTTTAATCTGCATTTACTCTTAAATCATGCACTCGGTTGAGTCGGTTCGTGTTTTTTTTTTTTACCACTTTTTTAACCACTTCACTGTGTTTTGTAGGTGCAAAGGACATGTTGCGTGCTTACCAGGATATGAGGGAAGCCAACTGGAAAAACTCAGACAAGTATTTCCATGCACGCGGGAACTATGATGCTGCAAGTAGGGGTCCCGGAGGCAGATGGGCAGCCGGAGTGATCAGGTATATCAGATTTGACATGATTTTACTCCTTAAAGATTCATTTGAGCATTTATACTGAGCAAGAACGATTGCTCCCTTGCTCTATAATGCAACAGCCGCTCAGCGTGCTATTATGGATGTTTAAATAATTTTTGAGAATTTTGAATTGCAATGTAATTAAATCACTGTTCTGATATGTGCAGCAATGCAAGAGAGGGTCTGCAGGGGGTTGGTAATTCGGGACGAGGTAATGCGGATTCTGAAGCTGACCAGAGAGCCAATCGCTGGGGACGTAACGGTGGTGACCCCAACATCTACAGACCGAAGGGCCTTCCCAATAAGTACTGAAAAGAAGATCATCGGTGCAAAAGAAAATACCTGAAATAATTTTACTGTAATACTGATTATTCAATTTTGCATAAAAATACTTTCACTTTTTTACTACATCTTGACGATTATCTTTAGTTAAATCTGCATGTATGACATGAAAAATGTAATCTTTAAGTTTTAGCATCATTCAGTCTATGTAACACACTCTAGTGTCTGAATAAAGAAAACAACTTCATTTGTAGTTTGTGTATCTGTTTTCATTACCAGCTGGTCACTCGAGCACATTGTCTTTCCCTACCAACATCTTTGTCTTGACCAGACATTAAATCTGCATTTATTACATCAAAATGTTACATTCATTTGATTTACATAAATGAAAAGAATATTGATTGCTTGCACTGCATTTCTGTTCAAAAACGTTATACTAAAGAGAGGATCTTTCTGATCCTCTATAAACCGATGCTCACTTCACTACAGTGACAATTCATCCCTCCAAACACTGCATCTCCATCTCCGTTTCTTCTGCTTTGCTGTAGTTGTATGTTGGTAGGATTACATGATAACGTGAAATCGTGAGATCAAAGTCTATTGAATATATTTTAATATCTGATTAAACTATTTCCATCGTTTGTTTGTGTATTTTCATTCACCTCACGTATTTTGTTTCTTGATGGAGCGTCACCGGCTGATCCTCCAAACACACTGATCCACAAACTGTCCATTAAAAAAAGATAAATAATGATTTCTGCACAAAATAAACTAAAAATGATGAATTGTACATAGAGATTATAGCACAGACTATTTTGTATTTCTGCAGTGGGCTAAATGCTAAAGTTTGGAAACATACCCCAAAGTTTTAACAACAAATTAAATGCTACATATTTAAAAAAAATATATATATATATATATTCCCACCATGTACGTGGGCATTAAAACATCTGTCAATAAGAGTCTTAAAGTAAAAAAAGATTTGACCAAAGTTTCCAAGTGAGAGTGAAAGTGTGAGTGGTGTATAAGTGTTGACTGTGCAGGCGTCTGGAATCTCCATCCCTTATGCAACAGAATATATGGGAATATGCTGCAAAATATAACACAATATATCACACAATACATTTTGGAAACCAGTGCTTATACTTTTTAATATACACCAATCTATCTACGCATTGACAATATGGCTATATATTGATACATACAGATATATTTATAAATGGAGATTTATAAAAATGCATCTAATATTCACAAAGTTTGATCCTTTATTGAGTATATTTTGCACATACATGTTTCAAATGTGAATGTATGCATGATTTACAGCAGATTTTAGTTCCCAGCATGCTCTGCTTCTGACTGTTTAAGGAGAGTAACAATTTCATATGTTTTGCTCAATATTATTATAGGGGAGATCTGTTAGTGTTTAATGTTGAAGCATATATAACAAATTAATAATAAAATATCACATATATTGTATTTGCCTCATACTGCAAGAACAAGCAGTTTTAACATTTAGAGAGAAAACAAAGCCACACAAAAGCAAAAATACTGATTTATTTTCAGTTTATCTTCTGCTGAAATCATGATTTTTTTGTAGCCTACTGTCTCTATGCAAATAAATAAAGAAAAGTCAAAAACATTTTATTTTTTAAATAAGTAATATATATATATTTATTAATTATTATTATTTTTATTTACTACATAGACTGATAACTGATCATCAACAGGGATGACCGCAAGCTTGAGAATACTGTCAAGCAAAGCCGATTCAAACACTTGGGAGAGCTTCACAAGGAGTGAACTGAAGCTGGAGTCAGTGCATCAAGAGTCACCGCGCTCCGACATCTTCAGGAAAAGAGCTACCAAACCACGTCTGAAACAGAAACATCGTCAGAAGCATCTTACCTGGGCTAAAGAGAAAAATAACTGGACTGTTGCTCAGTGGTACAAAGTCCTCTTTTCAGATGAAAGTACATTTTGCTTTTCATTTGATCATCGAGCTGTAAGCTCTAATACGGAAAATTAAAACAAAAAAACCTTTGAAATGTTTTACTTTGCATGTAATGAATCTAAAATATATGAAAGTTTCACTTTTTTTAAATAAACTACAATAAAAAATAACTTTTTCATGATATTCAAATTTTTTAAGATGCACCTGTGTGTATATATATATATATATATGAAGAGTTTATTTGCAAAAACAGACAATGCCGTTTTTTTTTTTATCATGTTATCATGTTTTATTGTGTTTCTTTGTTTTAGTCAAAAAAACAACAACTGCAGTTTGATTGAATGCACAATGAAAAAAACTGGATTTTTGAGTATTGTTAAAAACTGAGTTATCTGTTTTTGCAAATGAACTCTTCATATATATATATATACATACATAATATAGGCTATTATATATATACTGTACATATAGGCAATTCCCATCTTGCAACGTCCTGTTGTTTGATGCTGTTTAGTCTGATGTACTTGTGCATTCAAACTTATGTCAATAAGAGTCTTAAAGTAAAAAATGAGTTAAGTTTCTGAATGAAAGTGAAAGCGTGAGTGGTAAGACTATATAAACACACACTGGTCTGCAAGTGTTTGCTACATCTGCATGGATCTGGAATTTCCGTGTCCTGGGATGATTTCGGCATCACACTGCAAGAACAACCAGTCTGAACCTTTGGGAGAGCAAACGACTGCAAAAACACTGACATTATTCTCACATTGTGGCCAAAACAGTGAATCAGACAATGATGCCATTTAATAATAATAAATATCACAAAAATATTTATTTGTGGATTTACATTATATTACACATTCTTCAATGGAAAGCACTAGAAACATCAAGGTTTCATTCCAAGAGAAAGCGTGACCCGATAAAATATGAAAACCTGAAGTCTCTTCAGATAAAAATATGCCAAATGCATTACAAATGAATCACTAATCGTTTCAGACATAAACTGTTACGTTACTAACAGATTTTTATCAGTTAATATGGCTGGCCTTTTTTTGCACCCTTCTGATCTTAATTAGAGAAGAAAGTAAATATTCATGGCTGTCTCTAAGACATCTGACTTTCCAGAAACAGTTGTGTAACAGAGGAATCAGCCTAAAGGACCACAATATTTGTGGCACATCACAACTGGGAAACTCCGACCGTGTCCAAGCTAATGACTGCCAAAAGACTGGTGAGACACTGCCTCAACATCACACTGTGCTCAAGAAGCTTCAGTTCACACTCTTTCATGCTGAAATCCATTAAATACATTGTAATACAAGGAATATTTAAAAGAAGAGTTGACCCAAAGATTAATATTTGCTCAATTCTACTCACCTTCAGGCCGTCCAAGATATAGATGAGTTTGTTTCTTCATCAGAAGAGATTTGGAGAAATGCAGCATTACATCACCTGCTCACCGGTGCATCCTCTGCAGTGACTGCAGGCTAGTTGATAACGGACAAACTCTAAGACAGCCCAGAAGTTATCTATATAAAATAACACGATGATCATGATAGGTTGTAAAATATTGGAGTTGTGGGAAGCTTACATAACTTTAACTATGTAACATATCGCCTGCAGCCATAATTACCATCTGTCAGGATCTGTCAGGATTTTTATTTGGTAAAGGAATGAATTTCAAATTTGGGTTTTTACAAACATTATTGGTGCACACAGCTCTTTGGCATGTATAAGGTTAGTCCACTTCCTCGAGCTGCAGTATGTGTGTTCTCTGGGAATCGAACCCACAACCTTTGCGCTGCTAACACAATGCTCTAACCACTGAGCCACAGGAACACAATCTCCTTTGTCTCTGCCTGCTTTTCCTGCATTTTTCAAATATTGCTAGTGGGTGATTAGTTACCCTTTAAAAAGCTTGATTTAAAGTATTCACAACTTTCAAACAAATACGAGTGCAGTTATCTGTGGGCTCTTGGCTGTGATCATGGAGTATAGATTCACTCATCCTCTTCCACATTATAAGCATCACTTGAACATACTGAAATGACCAGAAGAAGCAGATATAGTTTTGTAATAAACTTTATTTTGGTCCCGAGGAGACAGATTAGTCAAAGAGTCCGAATCCCATGTCATCTTCGGATTCTTCAGACTCCTCTTTCTTCTCTTCTTTCTTCTCCTCCGCTGCAGGAAAAAGAAAAGGAATAGACATTAACGTTACAGGACCTACAGGAAACCAATCAACAGTTCACAATTATATGTCCATGACAAAAGCATAAGACAAATGACATATTTCAAACAGTCACAGCATTTTACCTTTACTCCCTTAATGAGTAGTTTATGCTAACTTCACTGAGGTTTATCTACTTGCCCATAATGAATATTTGGTTGAAGTGACGGTTAACAGAAAATCAGTAAATACACGTAAACTGAAAAGCACTGAGCTGTATCGGACGGCACTGACCTGCAGGGGCGGCAGCAGATCCTCCAGCGGATGGGGCGGCAGCGCTGGAAGCAGCTACAGCTCCTCCGGACGGGACGCTGGCCAGCTTACCGAAACCTGTGAGACGCCACAAACACACTCTGAGACATGCTCACCCAGACTGACTGTTCTCAACCGATCGATTTCATATCCAGAACCAGTAACATAAAATATTACATGGCAATTAGCCTAAATCATCATACACAGAAATAAATCATCTTACAGCGTTTCATAAATCATCATACACTGTGAAAAATGTATTTGATAGAAATTCAAAGTTGTAAATAGAGACTATTAAAGTACATTTTAAGTATTCTACTTCAAGATTTCATTAGTGAAAATATTTTAAATCACAATTTTGATTGAGTTATTTTAATACTTCAAAACGTTGAAATTAAAATGTGTAAATGTGTGTTTACTTTATTTTGAAGTAACAAAAACGTTTTTAATTGTTTTAGTTTAGTTTCACTTTGACACAATGTTATACAAATATAAACATGTTTCACAAACGTGGGTTTTCCCAGAAGCAGTTATGCAACACAATATTATAACTAATGTTTCAGGACTAAGTTAATCTGATTTTCGTAAAGGAAAGTGTCTAATCACAGTTGGGAAAATCCATGTCCAGCCCAGTCCAAGCCTTATAAATAGTCTCTAGCTGGGTGAAGGACTGAAGTGTCTGAACTGAGCGAACCTGAGAGGTAAGAGACTGACTGAACCAACCTCTTTCTTAATGCAAACATGATCTATAGATATATAGTTTATCTATAGCTGCACTCTTATCTCTCTATGCACAGAGATCCTTCTTTACCTATGGAGATTTAAACTTTTACTGTTTATGGCATTTGCTCACTGTTATATTTTCATATGTTCAGCCCTGTAATCATGAAGCTTATTCTTGCTGTGCTGGTGTTGGTTTTGGTGATTGAGACCCAGGCACAATGGTACAAGGTCCCAGGACAAGCCATTGGAGGTCACTTATTTTCCTTGTAATCTGCATTTACTCTTAAATCATGCACTCAGTTGAGTCGGTTCATGTTTTTTTTTTTTTTACCACTTTTTTAACCACTTCACTGTGTTTTGTAGGTGCAAAGGACATGTTGCGTGCTTACCGGGATATGAGGGAAGCCAACTGGAAAAACTCAGACAAGTATTTCCATGCACGCGGGAACTATGATGCTGCAAGTAGGGGTCCTGGAGGCAGATGGGCAGCCGAAGTGATCAGGTATATCAGATTTGACATGATTTTATTCATCATTTATACTGAGCAAGAACGATTGTTCCCTTGCTCTGTAATGCAACAGCAGCTCAGTGTGCTATTATGGATGTTTAAATTATTTTGAAGAATTTTGAATTGCAATGTAATTAAATCACTGTTCTGATATGTGCAGCAATGCAAGAGAGGGTCTGCAGGGGGTTGGTAATTCGGGACGAGGTAATGCGGATTCTGAAGCTGACCAGAGAGCCAATCACTGGGGACGTAACGGTGGTGACCCCAACCTCTACAGACCGAAGGGCCTTCCCAATAAGTACTGAAAAGAAGATCATCAGTGCAAAAGAAAATACCTGAAATAATTTTACTGTAATACTGATTATTCAATTTTTCATAAAAAAAACTTTCACTTTTTTACTATATCTTGATGATTATCTTTAGTTAAATCTGCATGTATGACATGAAATATACAATCTTTAAGTTTTAGCATCATTCAGTCTATGTAACTCTCGTGTCTGAATAAAGAAAACAACTTCATTTGTAGTTTGTGTATCTGTTTTCATTACCAGCTGGTCACTCGAGCACATTGTCTTTCCCTACCAACATCTTTGTTTTGACCGGACATTAAATCTGCATTTATTACATCAAAATGTTACATTCATTTGATTTACATAAATAAAAAGAATATTGATTGCTTGCACTGCATTTCTGTTCAAAAACGTTATACTAAAGAGAGGATCTTTCTGATCCTCTATAAACCGATGCTCACTTCACTACAGTGACAATTCATCCCTCCAAACACTGCATCTCCATCTCCGTTTCTTCTGCTTTGCTGTAGTTGTATGTTGGTAGGATTACATGATAACGTGAAATCGTGAGATCAAAGTCTATTGAATATGTTTTAATATCTGATTAAACTATTTCAATCGTTTGTTTGTGTATTTTCATTCACCTCACGTATTTTGTTTCTTGATGGAGCGTCACCGGCTGGTCCTCCAAACACACTGATCCACAAACTGTCCATTAAAAAAAGATAAATAATGATTTCTGCACAAAATAAACTAAAAATGATGAATTGTACATAGAGATTATAGCACAGACTATTTTGTATTTCTGCAGTGGGCTAAATGCTAAAGTTTGGAAACATACCCCAAAGTTTTAACAAGTTAAATGCTACATATTTAAAAAATATATATATATATATATATTCCCACCATGTACGTGGGCATTAAAACATCTGTCAATAAGAGTCTTAAAGTAAAAAAAGATTTGACCAAAGTTTCCAAGTGAGAGTGAAAGTGTGAGTGGTGTATAAGTGTTGACTGTGCAGGCGTCTGGAATCTCCATCCCTTATGCAACAGAATATATGGGAATATGCTGCAAAATATCATGCAATATAACACACAATACATTTTGGAAACCAGTGCTTATACTTTTTAATATACTGAAAACCAGTGCTTATATTTTTTAATATACACCAATCTATATACGCATTGACAATATGGCTATATATTGATACATACAGATATATTTATAAATGGAGATTTATAAAAATGCATCTAATATTCACAAAGTTTGATCCTTTATTGAGTATATTTTGCACATGCATGTTTAAAATGTGAATGTATGAATGAGTTACACCAGATTTTAGTTCCCAGCATGCTTTGTTTCTGACTGTTTAAGGAGAGTAACAATTTCATATGTTTTTGCTCAATATTATTATAGGGGGAGATCTGTTAGTGTTTAATGTTGAAGCATATATAACAAATTAATAATAAAATATCACATATTGTATTTGCCTCACTGCAAGAACAAGCAGTTTTAACATTTAGAGAGAAAACAAACGCCACACAAAAGCAAAAATACTGATTTATTTTCAGTTTATCTTCTGCTGAAATCATGATATATTTGTAGGCTACTGTCTCTATGCAAATAAATAAAGACGAAGACAAAAACATTTTTTTTTTTTTAGATAAGTAATATATATATATTTATTAATTATTTTTTATTTACTACATAGACTGATAACTGATCATCAACAGGGATGACCGCAAGCTTGAGAATACTGTCAAGCAAAGCCGATTCAAACACTTGGGAGAGCTTCACAAGGAGTGAACTGAAGCTGGAGTCAGTGCATCAAGAGTCACCGCGCTCAGACATCTTCAGGAAAAGAGCTACCAAGCCACGTCTGAAACAGAAACATCGTCAGAAGCATCTTACCTGGGCTAAAGAGAAAAATAACTCTACTGTTGATCAGTGGTCCAAAGTCCTCTTTTCAGATGAAAGTACATTTTGCTTTTCATTTGATCATCGAGCTGTAAGCTCTAATACGGAAAATTAAAACAAAAAAACCTTTGAAATGTTTTACTTTGCATGTAATGAATCTAAAATATATGAAAGTTTCACTTTTTAAATAAACTACATAAAAATAACTTTTTCATGATATTGCACCTGTTAAGTGTATATATATATATATGAAGAGTTTATTTGCAAAAACAGACAATGCTTTTTTTTATCATGTTATCATGTTTTATTGTGTTTCTTTGTTTTAGTCAAAAAAACAACAACTGCAGTTTGATTGAATGCACAATGAAAAAAACTGGATTTTTGAGTATTGTTAAAAACTGAGTTATCTGTTTTTGCAAATGAACTCTTCATATATATATATATATATACATACATAATATAGGCTATTATATATATACTGTACATATAGGCAATTCCCATCTTGCAACGTCCTGTTGTTTGATGCTGTTTAGTCTGATGTACTTGTGCATTCAAACTTATGTCAATAAGAGTCTTAAAGTAAAAAATGAGTTAAGTTTCCGAATGAAAGTGAAAGCGTGAGTGGTAAGACTATATAAACACACACTGGTCTGCAAGTGTTGGCTACATCTGCATGCATCTGGAATTTCCGTGTCCTGGGATGATTTCGGCATCACACTGCAACCAGTCTGAACCTTTGGGAGAGCAAACGACTGCAAAAACTCTGCACAAAAGCAAAAACACTGACATTATTCTCACATTGTGGCCAAAACAGTGAATCAGACAATGATGCCATTTAATAATAATAAATATCACAAAAATATGTATTTGTGGATTTACATTATATTTCACATTCTTCAATGGAAAGCACTAGAAACATCAAGGTTTCATTCCAAGAGAAAGTGTGACCCGATAAAATATGAAAACCTGAAGTCTCTTCAGATAAAAATATGCCAAATGCATTACAAATGAATCACTAATTGTTTCAGACATAAACTGTTCAGATACCAACAGATTTTTATCAGTTAATATGGCTGGCTTTTTTTTGGCTCAGCCAAAAGACTGGTGAGACACTGCCTCAACATCACGCTGTGCTCAAGAAGCTTCAGTTTACACTCTTTCATGCTGAAATCCATTAAATACATTGTAATACAAGGAATATTTAAAAGATGAAACTGAATATTGCTCAATTCTACTCACCTTCAGGCCGTCCAAGATATAGATGAGTTTGTTTCTTCATCAGAAGAGATTTGGAGAAATGTAGTATTACATCACCTGCTCACCGATGGATCCTCTGCAGTGAATGGGTGCCGTCAGAATGAGTCCAAACAACTGATTAACATCACAATAATCCACACGACTTCAGTTCATCAATTAATGTCATGAAGAGAAAAGATGCAAGCTTAAGAAAACACATCATTAAGGCTTTTTATCTTTAAACTGTCACTTCTGGCCAAACTACATTTGTTTTTGCTTGTAAACAGTGTTTTATGTGCAAAATTTTCTTCTGATTCATAAAACATTTTCACTGGAAAAATAAATATTATGGACACAGGAAGCACGCAGCTTTTCGTTTCACAAGTTTTTGTAATTTTTTTTTTTTGGTCACCAGTATTCAGAATGCGTGTATTTACTGACAACTGATTTTAGGCCTTCAACCAACACTTTCATTCACAAATACAGGCAGAAATTGAGTGGCATCAGCATAGCAGTCAAAATGTAACCCATACTGTCTAATTATCTGACTAAGTGGTATGGGATTTACCTCAATAATAACTAATTATTGTGAACAGTATGTACGGTGGCCGAGAGCTCAACACGCTGCAACTTCAGAAAACACATGCAAGTAGAAAAAGCACCGGCAAATGAATTTGACCGCAGGTGCTGCAAATGCTCACAACACAACCAAATAAAGAATTGTATTTGCAGCGTGTCTTTGTTTGGTTGCATTGAGTATTTGCAGTGCATTTCTTTACTTGTTTGTGTTGAGAGCATTTGCAGCGTGTGTTGTCATATTGGCGAAGTTGTTTTCTGAATTTGCAGGTGTTTTTTCTACTTGCAGCGTGTTGAACTCTCTCGGCCACCATATGCCTACATTTTAATTTCCCGAACAAAGGTTTGAACATGACTGACGACATTCATGAGCGTCTCAGGCAATTAAAGTTCTGCCATTTTCAAATTACACAGAAAAGGGAGAAAATATTAAAGGGTAACTAAACCCTAAAACAACTTTGAGTTTTTGATCTGTAAAACTGTCTTTATTAGTGCTGTGCATTGACTCGAGTAAATGTTTTGACATTTGTTTATTAAGTGTTTTAATTCTACAATATACGTACTGCCGGCACATCCGGGATCTTCACTGTCAATTTCGTCACCGCACCTTTTTAGGGGAAAATAAACTAAAACGCAAAAGCAACGTCCGCCCACAGCCGGCAGGCGCGAATAACTTAAGAAACCACTCAGATTAAACATGTCAAGTAATTATATGTCCACCCCGCCTGCCAAGGAGCGTGAAAGATACATCCACAAACTTAATTTGGTCAATTTAAAAACATGTCCCTTCATTCCCCCAGCGTCAAATTGGTGTAACAACCCCACCCAGTGGCCAGAGGTGTCTTACCCGGACATTTACTCGTACCTCATCGAGTCACCAGGTAAGCCAGTGAATTACTTCAATTCGTATTTGAAAGTGAACATCTTAAAATTAATATATTATGTTTTTATTTTTAGAGCACTGAGTGCACTTTTCTGTCCAGCCATACAGCCTGGTTTAGCTTTCGATAGCATCATCCGTAATTCATGATATTTCCATAACAGCAAGATATGGATGATGATGGCAGGTAGCCTGGGCTAGTTGATAACGGACAAACTCTAAGACAGCCCAGGAGTTATCTATATAAAATAACACGATGATCATGATAGGTTGTAAAATATTGGAGTTGTGGGAAGCTTACATAACTTTAACTATGTAACGTATCGCCTGCAGCCATAATTAACTTCTGTCAGGATATTTATTTTTACATGGCAAAGGAATGAATTTCAAATTTGGGTTTTTACAAACATTATTGGTGCACACAACAACTCTCTGGCATGTTGTAAGGTTAGTGTTCCTGTGGCTCAGTGGTAGAGCATTGCGTTAGCAGCGCAAACGTTGTGGGTTCGATTCACATATACTGTACTGTACACATGTACTGACAAAAAAAATGTATAACCTGTAAGTCGCTTTGGATAAATGCAGTCCACTTCCTCGAGCTGAGTGCTGCCCTCTTCAGGTTGAACGGTGGCTACTGCAGTTGAATTTTCCCATTGGACGTTGCATACCCCTGTGATGTATGATGGCTCTTACTACATTTACATTTATGCATTTAGCAGACGCTTTTATCCAAAGCGACTTGCAGTGCATTCAGGCTATACATTTGTATTGTCAGTATGTGTGTTCTCTGGGAATCGAACCCACAACCTTTGCGCTGCTAACACAATGCTCTAACCACTGAGCCACAGGAACACAATCTCCTTTGTCTCTGCCTGCTTTTCCTGCATTTTTCAAATATTGCTAGTGGGTGATTAGTTACCCTTTAAAAAGCTTGATTTAAAGTATTCACAACTTTCAAACAAATACGAGTGCAGTTATCTGTGGGCTCTTGGCTGTGATCATGGAGTATAGATTCCCGTCACTCATCCTCTTCCACATTATAAGCATCACTTGAACATACTGAAATGACCAGAAGAAGCAGATATAGTTTTGTAATAAACTTTATTTTGGTCCCGAGGAGACAGATTAGTCAAAGAGTCCGAATCCCATGTCATCTATTCTTCAGACTCCTCTTTCTTCTCTTTCTTCTCCTCCGCTGCAGGAAAAAGAAAAGGAATAGACATTAACGTTACAGGACCTACAGGAAACCAATCAACAGTTCACAATTATATGTCCATGACAAAAGCATAAGACAAATGACATATTTCAAACAGTCACAGCATTTTACCTTTACTCCCTTAATGAGTAGTTTATGCTAACTTCACTGAGGTTTATCTACTTGCCCATAATGAATATTTGGTTGAAGTGACGGTTAACAGAAAATCAGTAAATACACGTAAACTGAAAAGCACTGAGCTGTATCGGACGGCACTGACCTGCAGGGGCGGCAGCAGATCCTCCAGCGGATGGGGCGGCAGCGCTGGAAGCAGCTACAGCTCCTCCGGACGGGACGCTGGCCAGCTTACCGAAACCTGTGAGACGCCACAAACACACTCTGAGACATGCTCACCCAGACTGACTGTTCTCAACCGATCGATTTCATATCCAGAACCAGTAACATAAAATATTACATGGCAATTAGCCTAAATCATCATACACAGAAATAAATCATCCTACAGCGTTTCATAAATCATCATACACTGTGAAAAATGTATTTGATAGAAATTCAAAGTTGTAAATAGAGACTATTAAAGTACATTTTAAGTATTCTACTTCAAGATTTCATTAGTGAAAATATTTTAAATCACAATTTTGATTGAGTTATTTTAATACTTCAAGTTAAACGTTGAAATTAAAATGTGTAAATGTGTATGTTTACTTTATTTTGAAGTAACAAAAACGTTTTTTAATTGTTTTAGTTTAGTTTCACTTTGACACAATGTTATACAAATATAAACATGTTTCACAAACGTGGGTTTTCCCAGAAGCAGTTATGCAACACAATATTATAACTAATGTTTCAGGACTAAGTTAATCTGATTTTCGTAAAGGAAAGTGTCTAATCACAGTTGGGAAAATCCATGTCCAGCCCAGTCCAAGCCTTATAAATAGTCTCTAGCTGGGTGAAGGACTGAAGTGTCTGAACTGAGCGAACCTGAGAGGTAAGAGACTGACTGAACCAACCTCTTTCTTAATGCAAACATGATCTATAGATCTATAGTTTATCTATAGCTGCACTCTTATCTCTCTATGCACAGAGATCCTTCTTTACCTATGGAGATTTAAACTTTTACTGTTTATGGCATTTGCTCACTGTTATATTTTCATATGTTCAGCCCTGTAATCATGAAGCTTATTCTTGCTGTGCTGGTGTTGGTTTTGGTGATTGAGACCCAGGCACAATGGTACAAGGTCCCAGGACAAGCCATTGGAGGTCACTTATTTTCCTTTTAATCTGCATTTACTCTTAAATCATGCACTCAGTTGAGTCGGTTCATGTTGTTTTTTTTTACCACTTTTTAACCACTTCACTGTGTTTTGTAGGTGCAAAGGACATGTTGCGTGCTTACGGGATATGAGGGAAGCCAACTGGAAAAACTCAGACAAGTATTTCCATGCACGCGGGAACTATGATGCTGCAAGTAGGGGTGCTGGAGGCAGATGGGCAGCCGAAGTGATCAGGTATATCAGATTTGACATGATTTTATTCATCATTTATACTGAGCAAGAACGATTGTTCCCTTGCTCTGTAATGCAACAGCAGCTCAGTGTGCTATTATGGATGTTTAAATTATTTTGAAGAATTTTGAATTGCAATGTAATTAAATCACTGTTCTGATATGTGCAGCAATGCAAGAGAGGGTCTGCAGGGGGTTGGTAATTCGGGACGAGGTAATGCGGATTCTGAAGCTGACCAGAGAGCCAATCGCTGGGGACGTAACGGTGGTGACCCCAACATCTACAGACCGAAGGGCCTTCCCAATAAGTACTGAAAAGAAGATCATCAGTGCAAAAGAAAATACCTGAAATAATTTTACTGTAATACTGATTATTCAATTTTTCATAAAAAAAACTTTCACTTTTTACTATATCTTGACGATTATCTTTAGTTAAATCTGTATGACATGAAAAATACAATCTTTAAGTTTTAGCATCATTCAGTCTATGTAACTCTCGTGTCTGAATAAAGAAAACAACTTCATTTGTAGTTTGTGTATCTGTTTTCATTACCAGCTGGTCACTCGAGCACATTGTCTTTCCCTACCAACATCTTTGTCTTGACCGGACATTAAATCTGCATTTATTACATCAAAATGTTACATTCATTTGATTTACATAAATGAAAAGAATATTGATTGCTTGCACTGCATTTCTGTTCAAAAACGTTATACTAAAGAGAGGATCTTTCTGATCCTCTATAAACCGATGCTCACTTCACTACAGTGACAATTCATCCCTCCAAACACTGCATCTCCATCTCCGTTTCTTCTGCTTTGCTGTAGTTGTACGATTACATGATAACGTGAAATCGTGAGATCAAAGTCTATTGAATATGTTTTAATATCTGATTAAACTATTTCAATCGTTTGTTTGTGTATTTTCATTCACCTCACGTATTTTGTTTCATGATGGAGCGTCACCGGCTGGTCCTCCAAACACACTGATCCACAAACTGTCCATTAAAAAAAGATAAATAATGATTTCTGCACAAAATAAACTAAAAATGATGAATTGTACATAGAGATTATAGCACAGACTATTTTGTATTTCTGCAGTGGGCTAAATGCTAAAGTTTGGAAACATACCCCAGAGTTTTAACAACAAGTTAAATGCTACATATTTAAAAAAAAAAATATATATATATATATTCCCACCATGTACGTGGGCATTAAAACATCTGTCAATAAGAGTCTTAAAGTAAAAAAAGATTTGACCAAAGTTTCCAAGTGAGAGTGAAAGTGTGAGTGGTGTATAAGTGTTGACTGTGCAGGCGTCTGGAATCTCCATCCCTTATGCAACAGAATATATGGGAATATGCTGCAAAATATCATGCAATATAACACACAATACATTTTGGAAACCAGTGCTTATACTTTTTAATATACTGAAAACCAGTGCTTATATTTTTTAATATACACCAATCTATCTACGCATTGACAATATGGCTATATATTGATACATACAGATATATTTATAAATGGAGATTTATAAAAATGCATCTAATATTCACAAAGTTTGATCCTTTATTGAGTATATTTTGCACATACATGTTTCAAATGTGAATGTATGCATGATTTACAGCAGATTTTAGTTCCCAGCATGCTCTGCTTCTGACTGTTTAAGGAGAGTAACAATTTCATATGTTTTTGCTCAATATTATTATAGGGGGAGATCTGTTAGTGTTTACTGTTGAAGCATATATAACAAATTAATAATAAAATATCACATATATTGTATTTGCCTCACACTGCAAGAACAAGCAGTTTTAACATTTAGAGAGAAAACAAACGCCACACAAAAGCAAAAATACTGATTTATTTTCAGTTTATCTTCTGCTGAAATCATGATTTTTTTGTAGCCTACTGTCTCTATGCAAATAAATAAAGACTAAGTCAAAAACATTTTTTTTTTTTTAAATAAGTAATATATATATATTTATTAATTATTATTATTTTTTATTTACTACATAGACTGATAACTGATAATCAACAGGGATGACCGCAAGCTTGAGAATACTGTCAAGCAAAGCCGATTCAAACACTTGGGAGAGCTTCACAAGGAGTGAACTGAAGCTGGAGTCAGTGCATCAAGAGTCACCGCGCTCCGACATCTTCAGGAAAAGAGCTACCAAGCCACGTCTGAAACAGAAACATCGTCAGAAGCATCTTACCTAAAGAACTGGACTGTTGATCATTGGTCCAAAGTCCTCTTTTCAGATTAAAGTACATTTTGCCGTTCATTTGGAAATCAAGGTGCCAGAGTCTGGAGGAAGAGAGGAGAGGCACATAATCCATGTTGCTTGAAGTCCAGTGTGAAGTTTCCACAGTCGGTGATGATTTGGGCTGCCGTGACATCTGCTGGTGTTGGTCCATTGTGTTTTATCAAGTCCAAAGTCAATGCAGCCCTCTACCAGGAGATTTTGGAGCACTTTATGCTTCCATCTGCTGTCAAGCTTTATGGAGATGCTGATTTCATTTTCCAGCAGGACTTTAGCACCTGCCCACAGAGCCAAAACCACTTCCAAGTGCTTTGCTGACCATGATATAGCTGTGCTTGATTGGCCAGCCAACAAGCCTGACCTGAAGCCTGTCTGGAATCTATGGGATATTTTCAAGAGAAAGATGAGAAACAGTCGATTCAACAACACAGACGAGCTGAAGGCTCAATAACCTCAGCAGTGCCACAGTCTGATCGCCCCACGCCACACCGCACTGATGCTGGAGTTTGTGCTGAAGGAGTGCATCAAGAGTCACCACACTCAGACATCTTCAGGAAAAGAGCTACCAAGCCACTTCTGAAACAGAAACATCGTCAGAAGCATCTTACCTGGGCTAAAGAGAAAAATAACTGGACTGTTACTCAGTGGTCCAAAGTCCTCTTTTCAGATGAAAGTACATTTTGCTTTTCATTTGATCATCGAGCTGTAAGCTCTAATACGGAAAATTAAAACAAAAAAACCTTTGAAATGTTTTACTTTGCATGTAATGAATCTAAAATATATGAACGTTTCACTTTTTTTAAATAAACTACAATAAAAAATAACTTTTTCATGATATTCAAATTTTTTAAGATGCACCTGTGTGTATATATATATATGAAGAGTTTATTTGCAAAAACAGACAATGCCGTTTTTTTTTTATCATGTTATCATGTTTTATTGTGTTTCTTTGTTTTAGTCAAAAAAACAACAACTGCAGTTTGATTGAATGCACAATGAAAAAAACTGGATTTTTGAGTATTGTTAAAAACTGAGTTATCTGTTTTTGCAAATGAACTCTTCATATATATATATATATATATACATACATAATATAGGCTATTATATATATACTGTACATATAGGCAATTCCCATCTTGCAACGTCCTGTTGTTTGATGCTGTTTTGTCTGATGTACTTGTGCATTCAAACTTATGTCAACAAGAGTCTTAAAGTAAAAAATGAGTTAAGTTTCCGAATGAAAGTGAAAGCGTGAGTGGTAAGACTATATAAACACACACTGGTCTGCAAGTGTTGGCTACATCTGCATGGATCTGGAATTTCCGTGTCCTGGGATGATTTCGGCATCACACTGCAAGAACAACCAGTCTGAACCTTTAGGAGAGCAAACGACTGCAAAAACTCTGCACAAAAGCAAAACACTGAAATTATTCTCACATTGTGGCCAAAACAGTGAATCAGACAATGATGCCATTTAATAATAATAAAAATCACAAAAATATGTATTTGTGGATTTACATTATATTACACATTCTTCAATGGAAAGCACTAGAAACATCAAGGTTTCATTCCAAGAGAAAGCGTGACCCGATAAAATATGAAAACCTGAAGTCTCTTCAGATAAAAATATGCCAAATGCATTACAAATGAATCACTAATCGTTTCAGACATAAACTGTTCAGTTACTAACAGATTTTATCAGTTAATATGGCTGGCCTTTTTGCACCCTTCTGATCTTAATTAGAGAAGAAAGTAAATATTCATGGCTGTCTCTAAGACATCTGACTTTCCAGAAACAGTTGTGTAACAGAGGAATCAGCCTAAAGAACCAAAATATTTGTGGCACATCACAACTGGGAAACTCCGTGTCCAAGCTAATGCCTGCCAAAAGACTGGTGAGACACTGCCTCAACATCACGCTGTACTCAAGAAGCTTGTTTACACTCTTTAATGCTGAAATCCATGAAATACATTGTAATACAAGGAATATTTAAAAGATGAAACTGAATATTGCTCAATTCTACTCACCTTCAGGCCGTCCAAGATATAGATGAGTTTGTTTCTTCATCAGAAGAGATTTGGAGAAATGCAGCATTACATCACCTGCTCACCGATGGATCCTCTGCAGTGACTGCAGGCTAGTTGATAACGGACAAACTCTAAGACAGCCCAGAAGCTATCTATATAAAATAACACGATGATCATGATAGGTTGTAAAATATTGGAGTTGTGGGAAGCTTACATAACTTAAACTATGTAACATATCGCCTGCAGCCATAATTAAGTTCTGTCAGGATATTTCTTTTTACATGGTAAAGGAATGAATTTCAAATTTGGGTTTTTACAAACATTATTGGTGCACACAACAGCTCTTTGGCATGTTGTAAGGTTAGTCCACTTCCTCGAGCTGAGTGCTTCCCTCTTCAGGTTGAACG
The DNA here is from genome assembly GCA_027564155.1 of Gymnocypris eckloni scoliostomus. Classification (NCBI taxonomy): domain Eukaryota; kingdom Metazoa; phylum Chordata; class Actinopteri; order Cypriniformes; family Cyprinidae; genus Gymnocypris; species Gymnocypris eckloni. The sequence goes on along the minus strand of CM050413.1, from coordinate 35,582,300 downwards.
GTGGCTACTGCAGTTGAATTTTCCCATTGGACGTTGCATACCCCTGTGATGTATGATGGCACTTACTAATCTCCTCTCTGTCTCTGCCCGCTTTTCCTGCATTTTTCAAATAGTGCCAGTGGGTGATTAGTTACCCTTTAAAGAGCTTGATTTAAAGTAACAAATGACCACGAGTGCAGTTATCTGTGGGCTCTTGGCTGTGATCATGGAGTATAGATTCACTCATCCTCTTCCACATTATAAGCATCACTTGAACATACTGAAATGACCAGAAGAAGCAGATATAGTTTTGTAATAAACTTTATTTTGGTCGAGGAGACATTAGTCAAAGAGTCGAATCCCATGTCATCTTCGGATTCTTCAGACTCCTCTTTCTTCTCTTCTTTCTTCTCCTCCGCTGCAGGAAAAGAAAAGGAACAGACATTAACGTTACAGGACCTACAGGAAACCAATCAACAGTTCACAATTATATGTTCATGACAAAAGCATAAGACAAATTACATATTTCAAACGGTCACAACATTTTACCTTTACTCCCTTAATGAGTAGTTTATGCTAACTTCACTGAGGTTTATCTACTTGCCCATAATGAATATTTGGTTGAAGTGACGGTTAACAGAAAATCAGTAAATACACGTAAGCTGAAAAGCACTGAGCTGTATCGGACGGCACTGACCTGCAGGGGCGGCAGCAGATCCTCCAGCGGATGGGGCGGCAGCGCTGGAAGCAGCTACAGCTCCTCCGGACGGGACGCTGGCCAGCTTACCGAAACCTGTGAGACGCCACAAACACACTCTGAGACATGCTCACCCAGACTGACTGTTCTCAACCGATCGATTTCCTTATCCATGATGCTCATGTGTTCATGCACTTATCCTGAATTTGAAACTAAACGCAGAAACCGCCTGATTGGAGTAACCTGAGGTTAAAGTGACCTGCGTTGATATTCTCAACTCAATCTTCATTTAATAAAGTACTTTCAAAGCCACCAAGGTTTTTTTCTGTACAGAACCAATAACATAAAACATTACATGACAATTAGCCTAAATCATCCCCAGACTGACTGTTCTCAACCGATCGATTTCATATCCAGAACCAATAACATAAAACATTACATGACAATTAGCCTAAATCATCATACACAGAAATAAATCATCATACAGCGCTTCATAAATCATCATACACTGTGAAAAATGTATTTGATAGAAATTCAAAGTTGTAAATAGAGACTATAAAAGTACATTTTAAGTATTCTACTTCAAGATTTCATTAGTGAAAATATTTTAAATCACAATTTTGATTGAGTTATTTTAATACTTCAAGTTAAACGTTGAAATTAAAATGTGTAAATGTGTATGTTTACTTTATTTTGAAGTAACAAAAACGTTTTTAATTGTTTTAGTTTAGTTTCACTTTGACACAATGTTATACAAATATAAACATGTTTCACAAACGTGGGTTTTCCCAGAAGCAGTTATGCAACACAATATTATAACTAATGTTTCAGGACTAAGTTAATCTGATTTTCGTAAAGGAAAGTGTCTAATCACAGTTGGGAAAATCCATGTCCAGCCCAGTCCAAGCCTTATAAATAGTCTCTAGCTGGGTGAAGGACTGAAGTGTCTGAACTGAGCGAACCTGAGAGGTAAGAGACTGACTGAACCAACCTCTTTCTTAATGCAAACATGATCTATAGATCTATAGTTTATCTATAGCTGCACTCTTATCTCTCTATGCACAGAGATCCTTCTTTACCTATGGAGATTTAAACTTTTACTGTTTATGGCATTTGCTCACTGTTATATTTTCATATGTTCAGCCCTGTAATCATGAAGCTTATTCTTGCTGTGCTGGTGTTGGTTTTGGTGATTGAGACCCAGGCACAATGGTACAAGGTCCCAGGACAAGCCATTGGAGGTCACTTATTTTCCTTTTAATCTGCATTTACTCTTAAATCATGCACTCAGTTGAGTCGGTTCATGTTGTTTTTTTTTTACCACTTTTTTAACCACTTCACTGTGTTTTGTAGGTGCAAAGGACATGTTGCGTGCTTACCGGGATATGAGGGAAGCCAACTGGAAAAACTCAGACAAGTATTTCCATGCACGCGGGAACTATGATGCTGCAAGTAGGGGTGCTGGAGGCAGATGGGCAGCCGAAGTGATCAGGTATATCAGATTTGACATGATTTTATTCATCATTTATACTGAGCAAGAACGATTGTTCCCTTGCTCTGTAATGCAACAGCAGCTCAGTGTGCTATTATGGATGTTTAAATTATTTTGAAGAATTTTGAATTGCAATGTAATTAAATCACTGTTCTGATATGTGCAGCAATGCAAGAGAGGGTCTGCAGGGGGTTGGTAATTCGGGACGAGGTAATGCGGATTCTGAAGCTGACCAGAGAGCCAATCGCTGGGGACGTAACGGTGGTGACCCCAACATCTACAGACCGAAGGGCCTTCCCAATAAGTACTGAAAAGAAGATCATCAGTGCAAAAGAAAATACCTGAAATAATTTTACTGTAATACTGATTATTCAATTTTTCATAAAAAAAACTTTCACTTTTTTACTATATCTTGACGATTATCTTTAGTTAAATCTGCATGTATGACATGAAAAATACAATCTTTAAGTTTTAGCATCATTCAGTCTATGTAACTCTCGTGTCTGAATAAAGAAAACAACTTCATTTGTAGTTTGTGTATCTGTTTTCATTACCAGCTGGTCACTCGAGCACATTGTCTTTCCCTACCAACATCTTTGTCTTGACCAGACATTAAATCTGCATTTATTACATCAAAATACAACCTTTAATGTTACATTCATTTGATTTACATAAATGACAAGAATATTGATTGCTTGCACTGCATTTCTGTTCAAAAACGTTATACTAAAGGGAGGATGTTTATCTGGGCTTTCTGATCCTCTATAAACCGATGCTCACTTCACTACAGTGACAATTCATCCCTCAAACACTGCATCTCCATCTCCGTTTCTTCTGCTTTGCTGTGGTTATGCGATTACATGATAACGTGAAATCGTGAGATCAAAGTCTATTGAATATGTTTTAATATCTGATTAAACTATTTCAATCGTTTGTTTGTGTATTTTCATTCACCTCACGTATTTTGTTTCATGATGGAGCGTCACCGGCTGGTCCTCCAAACACACTGATCCACAAACTGTCCATTAAAAAAGATAAATAATGATTTCTGCACAAAATAAACTAAAAATGATGAATTGTACATAGAGATTATAGCACAGACTATTTTGTATTTCTGCAGTGGGCTAAATGCTAAAGTTTGAAACATACCCCAGAGTTTTAACAACAAGTTAAATGCTACATATTTAAAAAAAAATATATATATATATATTCCCACCATGTACGTGGGCATTAAAACATCTGTCAATAAGAGTCTTAAAGTAAAAAGATTTGACCAAAGTTTCCAAGAGTGAAAGTGTGAGTGGTGTATAAGTGTTGACTGTGCAGGCGTCTGGAATCTCCATCCCTTATGCAACAGAATATATGGGAATATGCTGCAAAATATCATGCAATATAACACACAATACATTTTGGAAACCAGTGCTTATACTTTTTAATATACTGAAAACCAGTGCTTATATTTTTTAATATACACCAATCTATCTACGCATTGACAATATGGCTATATATTGATACATACAGATATATTTATAAATGGAGATTTATAAAAATGCATCTAATATTCACAAAGTTTGATCCTTTATTGAGTATATTTTGCACATACATGTTTCAAATGTGAATGTATGCATGATTTACAGCAGATTTTAGTTCCCAGCATGCTCTGCTTCTGACTGTTTAAGGAGAGTAACAATTTCATATGTTTTTGCTCAATATTATTATAGGGGGAGATCTGTTAGTGTTTACTGTTGAAGCATATATAACAAATTAATAATAAAATATCACATATATTGTATTTGCCTCATACTGCAAGAACAAGCAGTTTTAACATTTAGAGAGAAAACAAACGCCACACAAAAGCAAAAATACTGATTTATTTTCAGTTTATCTTCTGCTGAAATCATGATTTTTTTTGTAGCCTACTGTCTCTATGCAAATAAATAAAGACGAAGTCAAAAACATTTTTATTTTTTTAAATAAGTAATATATATATATTTATTAATTATTATTATTTTTTTATTTACTACATAGACTGATAACTGATAATCAACAGGGATGACCGCAAGCTTGAGAATACTGTCAAGCAAAGCCGATTCAAACACTTGGGAGAGCTTCACAAGGAGTGAACTGAAGCTGGAGTCAGTGCATCAAGAGTCACCGCGCTCCGACATCTTCAGGAAAAGAGCTACCAAGCCACGTCTGAAACAGAAACATCGTCAGAAGCATCTTACCTAAAGAACTGGACTGTTGATCATTGGTCCAAAGTCCTCTTTTCAGATTAAAGTACATTTGCCGTTCATTTGGAAATCAAGGTGCCAGAGTCTGGAGGAAGAGAGGAGGCACACATAATCCATGTTGCTTGAAGTCAGTGTGAAGTTTCCACAGTCGGTGATGATTTGGGCTGCCGTGACATCTGCTGGTGTTGGTCCATTGTGTTTTATCAAGTCCAAAGTCAATGCAGCCCTCTACCAGGAGATTTTGGAGCACTTTATGCTTCCATCTGCTGTCAAGCTTTATGGAGATGCTGATTTCATTTTCCAGCAGGACTTTAGCACCTGCCCACAGAGCCAAAACCACTTCCAAGTGCTTTGCTGACCATGATATAGCTGTGCTTGATTGGCCAGCCAACAAGCCTGACCTGAACCCTGTCTGGAATCTATGGGATATTTTCAAGAGAAAGATGAGAAACAGTCGATTCAACAACACAGACGAGCTGAAGGCTCAATAACGCCTCAGCAGTGCCACAGTCTGATCGCTCCCACGCCACACCGCACTGATGCTGGAGTTTGTGCTGAAGGAGTGCATCAAGAGTCACCACACTCAGACATCTTCAGGAAAAGAGCTACCAAGCCACTTCTGAAACAGAAACATCGTCAGAAGCATCTTACCTGGGCTAAAGAGAAAAATAACTGGACTGTTACTCAGTGGTCCAAAGTCCTCTTTTCAGATGAAAGTACATTTTGCTTTTCATTTGATCATCGAGCTGTAAGCTCTAATACGGAAAATTAAAACAAAAACCTTTGAAATGTTTTTACTTTGCATGTAATGAATCTAAAATATATGAAAGTTTCACTTTTTTTAAATAAACTACAATAAAAAATAACTTTTTCATGATATTCAAATTTTTTAAGATGCACCTGTGTGTATATATATATATGAAGAGTTTATTTGCAAAAACAGACAATGCCGTTTTTTTTTTATCATGTTATCATGTTTTATTGTGTTTCTTTGTTTTAGTCAAAAAAACAACAACTGCAGTTTGATTGAATGCACAATGAAAAAAACTGGATTTTTGAGTATTGTTAAAAACTGAGTTATCTGTTTTTGCAAATGAACTCTTCATATATATATATATATACATACATAATATAGGCTATTATATATATATACTGTACATATAGGCAATTCCCATCTTGCAACGTCCTGTTGTTTGATGCTGTTTTGTCTGATGTACTTGTGCATTTAAACTTATGTCAACAAGAGTCTTAAAGTAAAAAATGAGTTAAGTTTCTGAATGAAAGTGAAAGCGTGAGTGGTAAGACTATATAAACACACACTGGTCTGCAAGTGTTGGCTACATCTGCATGGATCTGGAATTTCCGTGTCCTGGGATGATTTCGGCATCACACTGCAAGAACAACCAGTCTGAACCTTTGGGAGAGCAAACGACTGCAAAAACTCTGCACAAAAGCAAAAACACTGACATTATTCTCACATTGTGGCCAAAACAGTGAATCAGACAATGATGCCATTTAATAATAATAAATATCACAAAAATATGTATTTGTGGATTTACATTATATTACACATTCTTCAATGGAAAGCACTAGAAACATCAAGGTTTCATTCCAAGAGAAAGCGTGACCCGATAAAATATGAAAACCTGAAGTCTCTTCAGATAAAAATATGCCAAATGCATTACAAATGAATCACTAATCGTTTCAGACATAAACTGTTCAGTTACTAACAGATTTTATCAGTTAATATGGCTGGCCTTTTTTTGCACCCTTCTGATCTTAATTAGAGAAGAAAGTAAATATTCATGGCTGTCTCTAAGACATCTGACTTTCCAGAAACAGTTGTGTAACAGAGGAATCAGCCTAAAGAACCACAATATTTGTGGCACATCACAACTGGGAAACTCCGTGTCCAAGCTAATGACTGCCAAAAGACTGGTGAGACACTGCCTCAACATCACGCTGTGCTCAAGAAGCTTCAGTTTACACTCTTTCATGCTGAAATCCATTAAATACATTGTAATACAAGGAATATATAAAAGATGAAACTGAATATTGCTCAATTCTACTCACCTTCAGGCCGTCCAAGATATAGATGAGTTTGTTTCTTCATCAGAAGAGATTTGGAGAAATGCAGCATTACATCACCTGCTCACCGATGGATCCTCTGCAGTGACTGCAGGCTAGTTGATAACGGACAAACTCTAAGACAGCCCAGAAGCTATCTATATAAAATAACACGATGATCATGATAGGTTGTAAAATATTGGAGTTGTGGGAAGCTTACATAACTTTAACTATGTAACATATCGCCTGCAGCCATAATTACCATCTGTCAGGATATTTATTTTTACATGGTAAAGGAATGAATTTCAAATTTGGGTTTTTACAAACATTATTGGTGCACACAGCTCTTTGGCATGTGTAAGGTTAGTCCACTTCCTCGAGCTGAGTGCTTCCCTCTTCAGGTTGAACGGTGGCTACTGCAGTTGAATTTTCCCATTGGACGTTGCATACCCCTGTGATGTATGATGGCACTTACTAATCTCCTCTCTGTCTCTGCCCGCTTTTCCTGCATTTTTCAAATAGTGCCAGTGGGTGATTAGTTACCCTTTAAAGAGCTTGATTTAAAGTAACAAATGACCACGAGTGCAGTTATCTGTGGGCTCTTGGGTGTGATCATGGAGTATAGATTCACTCATCCTCTTCCACATTATAAGCATCACTTGAACATACTGAAATGACCAGAAGAAGCAGATATAGTTTTGTAATAAACTTTATTTTGGTCCCGAGGAGACATTAGTCAAAGAGTCCGAATCCCATGTCATCTTCGGATTCTTCAGACTCCTCTTTCTTCTCTTCTTTCTTCTCCTCCGCTGCAGGAAAAAGAAAAGGAACTGACATTAACGTTACAGGACCTACAGGAAACCAATCAACAGTTCACAATTATATGTTCATGACAAAAGCATAAGACAAATTACATATTTCAAACAGTCACATCATTTTACCTTTACTCCCTTAATGAGTAGTTTATGCTAACTTCACTGAGGTTTATCTACTTGCCCATAATGAATATTTGGTTGAAATAACGGTTGACAGAAAATCAGTAAATACACGTAAGCTGAAAAGCACTGAGCTGTATCGGACGGCACTGACCTGCAGGGGCGGCAGCAGATCCTCCAGCGGATGGGGCGGCAGCGCTGGAAGCAGCTACAGCTCCTCCGGACGGGACGCTGGCCAGCTTACCGAAACCTGTGAGACGCCACAAACACACTCTGAGACATGCTCACCCAGACTGACTGTTCTCAACCGATCGATTTCATATCCATGATGCTCATGTGTTCATGCACTTATCCTGAATTTGAAACTAAACGCAGAAAACGCCTGATTGGAGTAACCTGAGGTTAAAGTGACCTGCGTTGATATTCTCAACTTAATCTTCATTTAATAAAGTACTTTCAAAGCCACCAAGGTTTTTTTCTGTACAGAACCAATAACATAAAACATTACATGACAATTAGCCTAAATCATCATACACTGAAATAAATCATCATACAGCGTTTCATAAATCATCATACACAGAAATAAATCATCATACAGCATTTCATAAATCATCATACACAGAAATAAATCATCATACAGCGCTTCATAAATCATCATACACTGTGAAAAATGTATTTGATAGAAATTCAAAGTTGTAAATAGAGACTATTAAAGTACATTTTAAGTATTCTACTTCAAGATTTCATTAGTGAAAATATTTTAAATCACAATTTTGATTGAGTTATTTGAAGTATCAAGTTAAACGTTGAAATTAAAATGTGTAAATTTGTATGTTTACTTTATTTTGAAGTAACAAAACGTTTTTAATTGTTTTAGTTTAGTTTCACTTTGACACAATATATATATATACAAATATAAACATGTTTCACAAACGTGGGTTTTCCCAGAAGCAGTTATGCAACACAATATTAGATGTTTCAGGACTAAGTTAGTCTGATTTTCGTAAAGGAAAGTGTCTAATCACAGTTGGGAAAATCCATGTCCAGCCCAGTCCAAGCCTTATAAATAGTCTCTAGCTGGGTGAAGGACTGAAGTGTCTGAACTGAGCGAACCTGAGAGGTAAGAGACTGACTGAACCAACCTCTTTCTTAATGCAAACATGATCTATAGATATATAGTTTATCTATAGCTGCACAGAGATCATTCTTATGGAGATTTTAACTTTGACTGTTTATGGCATTTGCTCACTGTTATATTTTCATATGTTCAGCCCTGTAATCATGAAGCTTATTCTTGCTGTGCTGGTGTTGGTTTTGGTGATCGAGACCCAGGCACAATGGTACAAGGTCCCAGGACAAGCCATTGGAGGTCACTTATTTTCCTTTTAATCTGCATTTACTCTTAAATCATGCACTCGGTTGAGTCGGTTCGCAGGAAGATTTGAACCACTTCACTGTGTTTTATAGGTGCAACGGACATGTTGCGTGCTTACTGGGATATGAGGAAAGCCAACTGGAAAAACTCAGACAAGTATTTCCATGCACGCGGGAACTATGATGCTGCAAGTAGGGGTGCTGGAGGCAGATGGGCAGCCGAAGTGATCAGGTATATCAGATTTGACATGATTTTATTCATCATTTATACTGAGCAAGAACGATTGCTCCCTTGCTCTATAATGCAACAGCCGCTCAGTGTGCTATTATGGATGTTTAAATAATTTTTGAGAATTTTGAATTGCAATGTAATTAAATCACTGTTCTGATATGTGCAGCAATGCAAGAGAGGGTGTGCAGGGATTTGGTGATTCGGGACGAGATAAAGCGGATTCTGAAGCTGACCAGAGAGCCAATCGCTGGGGACGTAACGGTGGTGACCCCAACCTCTACAGACCGAAGTGTCTTCCCACTAATTACTGAAGAGAAGATCATCGGTGCAAAAGACAATGACTGCAATCAATTTACTGTAATCCTGATTATTCAATTTTGCATAAAAAACGTTCACTTTTTTACTATATCTTGATGATTATCTTTAGTTAAATCTGCATGTATGACATGAAAAATGTAAACTTTAAGTTTTTGCATCATTCAGTCTATGTAACTCTAGTGTCTGAATAAAGAAAACAACTTCATTTGTAGTTTGTGTATCTGTTTTCATTACCAGCTGGTCACTCGAGCACATTGTCTTTCCCTACCAACATCTTTGTCTTGACCGGACGTTAAATCTGCATTTATTACATCAAAATGTTACATTAATTTGATTTACATAAATAAAAAGAATATTGATTGCTTGCACTGCATTTCTGTTCAAAAACGTTATACTAAAGAGAGGATCTTTCTGATCCTCTATAAACCGATGCTCACTTCACTACAGTGACAATTCATCCCTCCAAACACTGCATCTCCATCTCCGTTTCTTCTGCTTTGCTGTAGTTGTAGGTTGGTAGGACTACATGGTAACATGTGTGGTTGAAGTCTTGGATGAAGATAGTCGAGTCGAAGGATGTTTTAAGAATAAAAAGGTTTTTATTGAAGAATCCTCTTCAGCCCAAACGATACTGAAAGTTTCACAAGTGTTCTACCGGCAGATCATGTGATACAATGCCCTCGCTTCTGCAGCTCTCTGCCTAGATAGACCACTAGCCCCTCCCCCTGCTGGTGTCATCTCGTACCGCACCCTAACTCAATTTAAGGTCTCTGGTAAAATTCCACAGCAGACTCATAGAACTGTTACAGCCTAACATTTTGTTTCTTTAACAGAGCACTTCTTAATGTGAAACATCCAATGTGAGACATTCATAGAAATAGACAAATAATTCATTTTAACATATTCAACATAAACATGAGTATTAGATGATTAACAAAATCATACTGTTTTCCACCACACATGAAATCGTGAGATCAAAGTCTATTGAATATGTTTTAATATCTGATTAAACTATTTCAATCGTTTGTTTGTGTATTTTCATTCACCTCACTTATTTTGTTTCTTGATGGAGCGTCACCGGCTGGTCCTCCAAACACACTGATCCACAAACTGTCCATTAAAAAAAGATAAATAATGATTTCTGCACAAAATAAACTAAAAATGATGAATTGTACATAGAGATTATAGCACAGACTATTTTGTATTTCTGCAGTGGGCTAAATGCTAAAGTTTGGAAACATACCCCAAAGTTTTAACAACAAGTTAAATGCTACATATTTAAAAAAATATATATATTCCCACCATGTACGTGGGCATTAAAACATCTGTCAATAAGAGTCTTAAAGTAAAAAAGATTTGACCAAAGTTTCCAAGTGAGAGTGAAAGTGTGAGTGGTGTATAAGTGTTGACTGTGCAGGCGTCTGGAATCTCCATCCCTTATGCAACAGAATATATGGCAATATGCTGCAAAATATCATGCAATATAACACACAATACATTTTGGAAACCAGTGCTTATACTTTTTAATATACTGAAAACCAGTGCTTATATTTTTTAATATACACCAATCTATATACGCATTGACAATATGGCTATATATTGATACATACAGATATATTTAGAAATGGAGATTTATAAAAATGCATCTAATATTCACAAAGTTTGATCCTTTATTGAGTATATTTTGCACATACATGTTTCAAATGTGAATGTATGAATGATTTACAGCAGATTTTAGTTCCAAGCATGCTTTGTTTCTGACTGTTTAAGGAGAGTAACAATTTCATATGTTTTTGCTCAATATTATTATAGGGGGAGATCTGTTAGTGTTTAATGTTGAAGCATATATAACAAATTAATAATAAAATATCACATATATTGTATTTGCCTCACACTGCAAGAACAAGCAGTTTTAACATTTAGAGAGAAAACAAACGCCACACAAAAGCAAAAATACTGATTTATTTTCAGTTTATCTTCTGCTGAAATCATGATTTATTTGTAGGCTACTGTCTCTATGCAAATAAATAAAGACGAAGTCAAAAACATTTTTATTTTTTTAGATAAGTAATATATATATATTTATTAATTATTTTTTATTTACTACATAGACTGATAACTGATAATCAACAGGGATGACCGCAAGCTTGAGAATACTGTCAAGCAAAGCCGATTCAAACACTTGGGAGAGCTTCACAAGGAGTGAACTGAAGCTGGAGTCAGTGCATCAAGAGTCACCACGCTCAGACATCTTCAGGAAAAGAGCTACCAAGCCACTTCTGAAACAGAAACATCATCAGAAGCATCTTACCTGGGCTAAAGAGAAAAATAACTGGACTGTTGCTCAGTGGTCCAAAGTCCTCTTTTCAGATGAAAGTACATTTTGCTTTTCATTTGATCATCGAGCTGTAAGCTCTAATACGGAAAATTAAAACAAAAAAACCTTTGAAATGTTTTACTTTGCATGTAATGAATCTAAAATATATGAAAGTTTCACTTTTTTTAAATAAACTACAATAAAAAATAACTTTTTCATGATATTCAAATTTTTTAAGATGCACCTGTGTGTATATATATATATATGAAGAGTTTATTTGCAAAAACAGACAATGCCGTTTTTTTTTTATCATGTTATCATGTTTTATTGTGTTTCTTTGTTTTAGTCAAAAAAACAACAACTGCAGTTTGATTGAATGCACAATGAAAAAAACTGGATTTTTGAGTATTGTTAAAAACTGAGTTATCTGTTTTTGCTAATGAACTCTTCATATATATATATATATATACATACATAATATAGGCTATTATATATATACTGTACATATAGGCAATTCCCATCTTGCAACGTCCTGTTGTTTGATGCTGTTTTGTCTGATGTACTTGTGCATTCAAACTTATGTCAACAAGAGTCTTAAAGTAAAAAATGAGTTAAGTTTCCGAATGAAAGTGAAAGCGTGAGTGGTAAGACTATATAAACACACTCTGGTCTGCAAGTGTTGGCTACATCTGCATGGATCTGGAATTTCCGTGTCCTGGGATGATTTCGGCATCACACTGCAAGAACAACCAGTCCGAACCTTTGGGAGAGCAAACGACTGCAAAAACTCTGCACAAAAGCAAAACACTGACATTATTCTCACATTGTGGCCAAAACAGTGAATCAGACAATGATGCCATTTAATAATAATAAAAATCACAAAAATATTTAATTGTGGATGTACATTATATTACACATTCTTCAATGGAAAGCACTAGAAACATCAAGGTTTCATTCCAAGAGAAAGCGTGACCCGATAAAATATGAAAACCTGAAGTCTCTTCAGATAAAAATATGCCAAATGCATTACAAATGAATCACTAATCGTTTCAGACATAAACTGTTCAGTTATTCAAAGATTTGCATCAGTTAATATGGCTGGCCTTTTTTGCACCCTTCTGATCTTAGAGAAGAAAGTAAATATTCATGGCTGTCTCTAAGACATCTGACTTTCCAGAAACATTTGTGTAACAGAGGAATCAGCCTGAAGAACCAAAATATTTGTGGCACATCACAACTGGGAAACTCCGACCGTGTCCAAGCTAATGACTGCCAAAAGACTGGTGAGACACTGCCTCAACATCACGCTGTGCTCAAGAAGCTTCAGTTTACACTCTTTCATGCTGAAATACATTAAATACATTGTAATACAAGGAATATTTAAAAGAAGATGAAACTGAACATTTGCTCAATTCTACTCCCCTTCAGGCCGTCCAAGATATAGATGAGTTTGTTTCTTCATCAGAAGAGATTTGGAGAAATGTAGCATTACATCACCTGCTCACCGATGCATCCTCTGCAGTGACTGCAGGCTAGTTGATAACGGACAAACTCTAAGACACCCCAGAAGCTATCTATATAAAATAACACGATGATCATGATAGGTTGTAAAATATTGGAGTTGTGGGAAGCTTACATAACTTTAACTATGTAACGTATCGCCTGCAGCCATAATTACCATCTGTCAGGATATTTCTTTTTACATGGTAAAGAAATGAATTTCAAATTTGGTTTTTACAAACATTATTGGTGCACACAACAACTCTTTGGCATGTTGTAAGGTTAGTCCACTTCCTCGAGCTCAGTGCTGCCCTCTTCAGGTTGAACGGTGGCTACTGCAGTTGAATTTTCCCATTGGACGTTGCATACCCCTGTGATGTATGATGGCACTTACTAATCTCCTCTGTCTCTGCCCGCTTTTCCTGCATTTTTCAAATAGTGCCACTGGGTGATTAGTTACCCTTTAAAAAGCTTGATTTAAAGTAACAAATGACCACGAGTGCAGTTATCTGTGGGCTCTTGGGTGTGATCATGGAGTATAGATTCACTCATCCTCTTCCACATTATAAGCATCACTTGAACATACTGAAATGACCAGAAGAAGCAGATATAGTTTTGTAATAAACTTTATTTTGGTCCCGAGGAGACATTAGTCAAAGAGTCCGAATCCCATGTCATCTTCGGATTCTTCAGACTCCTCTTTCTTCTCTTCTTTCTTCTCCTCCGCTGCAGGAAAAAGAAAAGGAATAGACATTAACGTTACAGGACCTACAGGAAACCAATCAACCGTTCACAATTATATGTCCATGACAAAAGCATAAGACAAACATATTTCAAACGGTCACAACATTTTACCTTTACTCCCTTAATGAGTAGTTTATGCTAACTTCACTGAGGTTTATCTACTTGCCCATAATGGATATTTGGTTGAAGTGACGGTTGACAGAAAATCAGTAAATACACGTAAGCTGAAAAGCACTGAGCTGTATCGGACGGCACTGACCTGCAGGGGCGGCAGCAGATCCTCCAGCGGATGGGGCGGCAGCGCTGGAAGCAGCTACAGCTCCTCCGGACGGGACGCTGGCCAGCTTACCGAAACCTGTGAGACGCCACAAACACACTCTGAGACATGCTCACCCAGACTGACTGTTCTCAACCGATCGATTTCATATCCATGATGCTCATGTGTTCATGCACTTATCCTGAATTTGAAACTAAACGCAGAAACCGCCTGATTGGAGTAACCTGAGGTTAAAGTGACCTGCGTTGATATTCTCAACTCAATCTTCATTTAATAAAGTACTTTCAAAGCCACCAAGGTTTTTTTCTGTACAGAGCCAGTAACATAAAACATTACATGACAATTAGCCTAAATCATCATACACAGAAATAAATCATCATACAGCGTTTCATAAATCATCATACACTGAAATAAATCATCATACAGCGTTTCATAAATCATCATACATTGAAATAAATCATCATACACTGTGAAAAATGTATTTGATAGAAATTCAAAGTTGTAAATAGAGACTATTAAAGTACATTTTAAGTATTCTACTTCAAGATTTCATTAGAGTGCAAATATTTTAAATCTAATGTATTACCAAATGATGTACCCAAAACTACAAACATATTCAAATGAAAAAAAGTCAAGACTGCCTTAATAAATAAATCAATACACTTAAAATATATATATTTTTTAAGTTGTAAATAAGTACAAAATACTGAAGTATAGCCTACATAATACACCATTTAGTATTTTCCAAAATCTCACATTTAAAATCATATTACTTGTTCCATTCTTTGTGAAATTTATTAGCAATTACTGGATCAAAATAATTAGCAAACCAGTTATTTTGTATTATTCGGAGAGATTCATGCCATATCCAATACTTTCTCAAGTTTAGAAGAAAGTTGAAATTCCCCGACATTTTCCACAACCATGAGAAACATGTCTTAAACCAGTGTTTCTCAACCCTGGTCCTGGGCGACCCCCATTACACATGTTGTATGTCTCTCTTATCTGACACCCATTTCAGGTCCTGGAGTTTCTTCTAATTAGCTAATGAGTTAAATCAGGTGTGTTTGATTAAGGAGACACACAACATGTGCAGTGTTGGAGGGTGCTCAGGACCAGGGTTGAGAACGGTCTTAAACGGTAAGAGTATATCCTCAAGTCAAAGGTTTCCCTTACATTTGTAACATTATATTACCAACTTAAAACAATGACCAGCTCACCTTGGGCAATCACTTCCTCCAAATTCTTGCCATTGAGCTCAGACACAACCTATAAATACAAGAGTCAGAATTAAAAAGCATACTAATGACAGATAATGCACACCATGCTCCTGAGTCAGTATTAAAAGCATACTAATGTCAGATAATGCACACCATGCTCCTGAGTCAGTATTAAAAGCATACTAACGACAGATAATGCACACCATGCTCCTGAGTCAGTATTAAAAAGCATACTAACGTCAGATAATGCACACCATGCTCCTGAGTCAGTATTAAAAAGCATACTAACGACAGATAATGCACACCATGCTCCTGAGTCAGTATTAAAAGCATACTAACGACAGATAATGCACACCATGCTCCTGAGTCAGTATTAAAAGCATACTAATGTCAGATAATGCACACCGTGCTCCTGAGTCAGTATTAAAAGCATACTAATGTCAGATAATGCACACCATGCTCCTGAGTCAGTATTAAAAAGCATACTAATGACAGATAATGCACACCATGCTCCTGAGTCAGTATTAAAAAGCATACTAACGACAGATAATGCACACCATGCTCCTGAGTCAGTATTAAAAGCATCCTAATGTCAGATAATGCACACCATGCTCCTGAGTCAGTATTAAAAAGCATACTAATGTCAGATAATGCACACCATGCTCCTGAGTCAGTATTAAAACGCATACTAATGTCAGATAATGCACACCATGCTCCTGAGTCAGTATTAAAACGCATACTAATGACAGATAATGCACACCATGCTCCTGAGTCAGTATTAAAAAGCATACTAATGTCAGATAATGCACACCATGCTCCTGAGTCAGTATTAAAACGCATCCTAATGACAGATAATGCACACCATGCTCCTGAGTCAGTATTAAAAAGCATCCTAATGACAGATAATGCACACCATGCTCCTGAGTCAGTATTAAAACGCATACTAATGTCAGATAAGGCACACCATGCTCTTGAGTCAGTATTAAAACGCATACTAATGACAGATAATGCACACCATGCTCCTGAGTCAGTATTAAAAGCATACTAATGTCAGATAATGCACACCATGCTCCTGAGTCAGTATTAAAAGGCATACTAATGACAGATAATGCACACCATGCTCCTGAGTCAGTATTAAAAAGCATACTAATGACAGATAATGCACACCATGCTCCTGCACGGGGTTACCTTGCTCATCCGGGTGTCATCAGCCTCAATGCCGACGCTGTCCAGGATCTTCTTGATGTCACCTGTGCTGGGGCTCTCTTTGCCTCCGAGGGCAGAGAGCAGGTAAGCAGCTACGTAACGCATCCTATAACAAATACCACGAAATACATGCATTAACACGTAGAATCATTTACAGCTGAATACCCCAGTAACACAACGGCAGCTGATAACACTGCTCTATTTAAAATATCCATCATTTCACACAATATTTATTTATGCATTTAAAAATGCACAAAAACGTCTACACAACGTGACCAGTATTTGAGCTCTTCTCCTATTAAAGAATGTGAAATTAAAAGCGCTAGAGGACTTTAGTGTACTTAAGCTAGAACAATGGCTCCGCGCGGCCTCTGTTACTAGTAACTCGGGGATATGCCACATGGCTGATTGTACTGTTAGCGGACTGATTCAATTCATCAATCTGAGCTTCTGTACTACATCAGTCTCGCAAATGAAGGATTGAGGGACTTTATCGTTACAAATACGTCCATCATTTGTTCTTTTGACGCTTGTTAAATTAGTGTTTTTATTCACTCACTTTGCGGAGAGAGGGAGTCTCGCGTGTTCACTAGCGGGCTCGTGCAGGCGGAAAGGAAGCGGAAAGGCGGCGAAAACCGGAAAGACGACATGGTCGGTGACGTCACACGCAAGGAGCGAAACGAAAGGCTGAAAAGCACGTCAATCACAAGGGTGAGGGCGGGGCTTCTCTTTTCAAGGTTCAAGGTTTGTTTATTCGTCACATAATAAATTATACAGGGTATAATCAGAAGTGAAATGTAAATCAAGTCAGGTCCGCTCAGTGGACAGTGCAAAAGAATAAAAATAAAAATTAAGTAAAAGTAACACAACACGAGCATATATAAATATAGGTAAAAAAAAAAGAAGAGAAATAAAGAGTAAAATGTGCAATAGAATAAAAAGTGCTAAACAAATAAGATGTGCAAAACAGTATACTGGGACTTAATAAATAGTAAGATGAACGGGTTGGACCGGGTTTTTCCCATGATTTGAATGGGATATTTATTTATATATAATACATTCCGCAAAGTTTTATACAACATATTAGGACAATAGTACTTAAAAAGTGAAACAATAAAAATGTTTTTTTGTGTGTGTGTGCTCAGTTACAGACAATTATAGATCAGTGGATAAGACACAGGAATCCTTATTTGGGAGAAATTTGCTGATTATTTTTTACATAAAATGCTAAATTTAGGAAACCCAAATCATTAAAAAACATCTAGAGAAATGGCAAAAATACGGAGTTCTTGGTTCTTCTGTCATGCATTAATAAATTAATCTAGTGAGAGAGTGCAAAAAGTATGTTGTTATTGTTTTTATAAAAATCCACAAGAAGGAAATTGGCCATTATTATGATAAATTCCAAATGATTTAGATATTGCATAATGTAAACGACCGAAAGCATGGAATGTGCCACTAGCCCATGTATAAAACATGCCAGCAGAGGTCATTGTTTATCATGATATAGAAACGTGCCTGTCTGAGATATAGCTCTCATGCACCACATCTCATCTCATCAGTGGATTTATAAGGTCAATATGTCATATTTATTTAATACAGATTTACACAGATTCAAACCATGCTTTTCTGAAATGCACTGTTCAATATTTGGATGGTATTCTTACCAAGTATTCTGCAAAATCATATCCACAGACAACAGTCAGAAAATAACTTATATTAAAATGCACAAATTGCATTCTGGAAATGAGTTTCAGGGGGATTTTACCTTTATAAGCACATTATTGTCAAGTGTAGCTGTGGCCTAAATAATGCTCAAGATAGCACAACATATAGCAGACAATACAAGAGGGCAAACTGGCTTGTGTCTTTGTTAGATATACAGCTGTCTGTAGATGTATTTCAATCACACAAAGCTGTTTTAGAAGTTGTATGATATTATTTTGCCCTTTTTTCAATTCAAATTCAATTCAATTCAAATGACTTTATTTGTCCCCAGTGGGGCAATTCATTGTGCAGCAGATAGTATAGTACAAATCACACACAATCACACACCCAATACAGAGATTGCCTTCCTTACAGGCATGGCTAAAAACAATAATAAACAGTAAGCAATCAATAAATGGTAAGTCAATAAGTTGTGTTTTAGAATTGAGAAGCAGAATGGCTGCAGGTACAAAAGACTGTTTATATCTGTTGGTTCTCAATTTTGGGAGTTTAAAGCGAGATCCCGATGTCAACATCTGAAATTCAGCCTGTAAAGTACTATCTGACAGGATAGATTCAACCCTTCTTAACATCTGCTTCTGATAAAGTTCATCCAGGCCTTTCTGCTTAGAGCCTGTGATGCAAATGCTCACCCTAATTAACCTTCAAATTCAGTTTTTTTGGTTTTACAGTGATGGACCCATACCAGCAGATTAAGAAGAAGATAACAACCGACTCAACAAAGGACCTATAGAAAAGGGTCAAGGGTCTTGTCCACATTAAACTTCACCATCTTCCTCAGGCAATACAGGCGCTGCTTGCAAAGCAAACTGGTATTTGACTCGAAGCACAACTTATCATCAATAATGGATCCTAAATACTCTGTAACAACCTCTATTTCCTGACCATTTATACTAGTTTTGTCAGTGTCAGTGACATTGTGCCTAAAATCAATACGCATGTCCTTAGTCTTACGGCAATCAGGTTCAAGAAAGGCATCCTGACACCATGTTACGAATTGACCGTGTGAAGTTTCCTCATTGTTCAGTAAGCTGACAATAACCGTATCATCAGCAGACTTCACAAAGTGTCTGTTTTCAGTCACAGAGCGACAGTCATTAGTGCACAGAATGTAGAAGAGGGGAAGAACAGTTGATGTGAGGGTGAAGTCCGAGAGATGGCCGTTTACTCTCACGCGCTGGGATCTATTTGTGAGGAAGTCTAATATCCAGCCCACAAGGTTGGCCTCCAGTTTGAACTGATGCTTTTTGGAGTTTGACAGTATAAATTACACCCACCTTCACTGCAAAACAGCAACAACATCTTTTGTTTCTCAGAATAAAGAAATACATTTCATTTAAAAGACACGAGGGTGAGTAAATAATGACAGAATTGTCCTTTTCTGGTGAACTATCCGAGTGTGTGTGTGATAAAATCATAATGAGAAGGTCTCTGACAGACTGTGAGCGATGTAAAGAGCACATCAGACTGTCTGATATTAGTAATGATGTTAATGTGAGAGGCGGATTTGAAGACAGCAGAAAGACAGATGAATGATGAAACAGTAAAGATAGTTCACCCAAAATGAAAATTCAGTCATTTATTTGCCTTCATGTTGTTCAAATGCTGTTCTAGATGATGAAATGCAAAGGTGTTGTTTGACAGCATGCCCTGACAGCTGTTTAAAGTTGTTTATTGTCATATAGTACGACGAAGTGCAATGTTAATCTTGACTGCTTCTCCACAGACTATAGCCGAAACAGAATACAATATACAGTACTGCTATGTACAACAATATACTTATAGAAATAAAATAGATTCAAGTATACATTTTCAATAATAGTAAAAGTATTAATAGCTATACATTAAGTGTTATTGTTATTTAATAATAATGATGATAATATTTATAATAATAATAATTACTGTTTACACCAGTAAGTGACTTTCTTTATGAGTGAGTCATTTGCTTGTTAATTCAACTGGTTCAGTAAAAACAATTGACCCTCGTTATGAGTATATAATTGAATCATTCATTAAACCTAGCTGTTCAAAAAAGGCTGATTTAGTTTAGAAAGTATGAGCGAGTCATTGAATCGTATACTTAGCTGATTTGTTCAAACAAACAGAATCATAGAAGAACAAAACTGTAACGAGCGAGGCACTAAATCATTCACTCAACGGATTCGTTCAGACAAACAAAACACTTACTCAGTACACACTTTACATTCGGTTCTTTAGGGGGAACGTGCGGGAAGAAAAGCCGAGTGAATATTGAAGGCTAATGTCTGTGGGACTCTTTCAGGGCTCTGCTCTCATCTTCTCATCTTCCCGTCTCTCTCTGTCCTCTTTGTACACTCTTATATTGACTTTCTCTCTCTCCGGCCTTGTACACTAGCAGCCTCTGTTCCTGTAAGTCTTATCAATGGCTGGTTTTGGGTTTCTGAACATAATCTCTCAATGAGATGCATTGTGGAGACTGCCTGTGGATTCAGGAGAAATGTGAGTCTGCCAGAGTTTTATTTGTCACTTCATTCAACAGGCTTGTTTTAACTGTAGTGCACAGAATAAAAAAACTCAAAGCCTTTACCCAGAAGAAAAGTCTCTCGCTCAGAGTTTCTTCATAGTTCAGGAGACTTCACGAAGCTCTCAGTTGGGTTTCAGGTAAGTGTCAACTTGACTCAGATGTTTCTTCTGTTTCCTTATTAATAAGAATAGATGTAATGAGATGACTGTTTAGAGCCGTGGGTGAATACATGATTGTGAATAGAGCTCAGATCAGATAGTTTCGGAGGAATTCGATGAGATTTGATCACAGGCTTTATCTTGAACACAGTTTGAGACACATGTGAGATTGATGGGGGTCTTAAGAAGAAAAAACTGGTTTCATTTTGATTTTGGATTGCTGTCAGTTTATGTTAAGAGGGTGTGTTTTTTGTAATTGTTCTTTTTTCAGAGCTGGTTTAAAAACAGACTTGATCTAAGTGCCTCTAAAAATCTCCTTTTTGGGAAGTTTTTCATTTGTACTTTTCAAAGAGCGATTTTAATAGAACTGCCACAAATCCTCACTTGTCATTCATGACTGATAAATGAAATGCTGTGCTGGAGCTTCAGCCACACAAAACCTTATCAGCCGCCGGTGTTGCTGTTGCCATGCTTTGTCAGCTTGTGAACTGGAGACATTTTTAGGCTATTGAGAGGAAATAAAAAAAATTAATTGATGCACAAAATGTCTTGAACGTGCTTTTTGTGACCCAAGTAATAATTAGCAGTGAGCTCTTTCTGATTTTGCATATTAAATGGCAATTTACCATTAATTTTGAAGCATTGAAAATACATATTCCATGTTCATTAGAGCAAGAACTAGGTGGTAACACAGAACATATAACATAACATAACTAACTCCAGTATAGAAAATTGTGCTGATCTTGGCTTTGACTCCCAAACAATGCTTAGATTGCTTGAATGCACTTTAAGTCTCTTTGGATATAAATGTCTGTTAAATGCATGTAATGCATCAAACTTTTTTTTTCTGTAATATACAGTATATGGGAAAAACTGTAAGTTGATCAATATTTGGTTTATTAACTTACACATGCTGGGTAAAATTGTGCCTTATGTTTAGGCTGATATTATAGATTCATATTTTATGTCATGTACTCAACCCCAGGCCATCCAAGATGTACATACGTTTGTTTCTTCATTGGAACAGATTTTCAGAAATTGAACATTACTTGCTCACCTGAGTGAATGGGTGCCGTCAGAATGAGAGTCAAACAGCTGATGAAAACATCACAATAGTCCACAAGTAATTTGTTAGGAACAAATCCATGATTGAGTTTTTTTTTTACTTCAAACCATCACTCCTGCTAAAACATGAGTCCATTAGCTTTTGTCCTCTCACAGCAAAATCTACTGACATATTTGTTTAGAACTATTTTTTGCTTGTAAAAAATGCTTGATCTGTGCATATTTCTCTCTTGTTTCAGACGAGACTAATATTTTTCACTGTGTGAAATGTTTTTATGGACTAATTAATAATTTGTTTCTTTTAAACACAGATTTTTCCTCCATAAGATGTTAATTGATGGACTGGAGTGGTGTGGATTGCTTGGATTATTGTGATGCTTTTATCAGCTGTTTCAATTGTCATTCTGACGGCACCCATTCACTACAGAGCATCCATTGCTGAGCAATCTGTTACAATGAAAAAACAAACTACATCTACATTTTCAGCAATTTTTCGTTTAATATGTTTATTTAAGTTTAAAGTTATTTAATGGTGGCGAATAATGAAATAACACAACCAAGGATTTAAACTGTAATTTAGATATTCAGGCAAGACTTGTGAAAAAAAACATATATAATATTCAGTTTGACCCCTTAAGGTTGAAAAACAACATTTTCTGAAGGTTTAGCTACCTACTTCACTATTACATCTCTTTTCATATTTCACACTGTGTTGAATAAGAAACCAAGTTTGCCATCATTTTTTGAAGAGTTTCAAAGTGTAATTTTTCACACTTCTTGTTGAAAGTACCAATAATTCATGAGGATTTTAGATTCATAACTCAGTAAGTTATGTAACCTCTCTCTCTCTCTCACACACATAGAAACAGAGTGAGATGGTTTTATTATTCATAAAAGGCACAAAGATTAAGGTTGGGTCAGACGAGGATCATTTGAATGAGCAGAATTAAGAAGGATGAACAAAAGCAAGAGTGTCACATGTCATTTTCCCATCACACAGACAAAAATCAGCTTTTATCAAGCGTTCACACTCTAGAGAGATCGTCTGAATACAGAACAGAGAGCCATTGCCTCTGGTATATTTGATTTACTGTGCTGCGTTTGCACTGATGGATATAGTGCAGGCCCGAGTGAACGTGAGCGGCTTTGATCGGGCATCCAGCCGTCTGAAGTGTCCATTCCCTGGATTCACTGCACACGGGTTTGAAGTCCAGAAAACAGTGGGATGTTTGTAGTGTAGTCAGCCGTTGCCATGGTTACAGAAACTCACTCTATATCCCTGAGCAGATTTTCAAGCAGCACTGCAAAAAATATCATTTTATACGTGTTGTTCTGTGCAAACATGCCTACACTGAAAAATCTCACTAGTTAGGCTTACTTTAAAAAAGCATGCCAACCCATTCCTTGAAAAACTAAGTTTTGAAGTTGAAATTTTTTGTTGTATTGACATTTCAACATTTAAGATGAGTTTGGGAAATGAGTGAATGCAACTAGAGAAAGATGAGTGAAAAGTATATTAAGAATTGCCCTTGTGCTTTTTCCTGATGAAATCAAATGGCAAAAAAAACACCTTGTTGTGCATGCTCTAACCTTTTGTTTTTCTTTTTTTACTCATTAGACTCTCATTGGTGTATTAATGTGATTGGTTTGTGGCTACTTGAATATCAAAGAAGTAAATTGTTTATTCACCTTGAAATTAGTTGTAACTTGATCAAATCTAACAACTAAGTAACTAACTATATTTAAGTAAGGTAAACTATTGGATTTTACAGTGTACAATAAGGTCAGTTTACCCAAGAAGCAAATTTGCAGGGGTGTGTGGGATACGTTTTCAAAGAATTTATATTGAATTAAAATAGGTTTGATGGTATTGGAGATTGTTTATGATTTTCTAGGTATTATGAGAAAGAGTCTGCAAACCAACCTGATCAATCATCTTCTCTCTGGCCATGTTGGACATTCCTGAAGACTACAATCTGGAGCAGTTACAGAAACCGTGTTTTTGACACATATGTAATTCCACAATATCTGCTCTGTGTCGTTGATATTCTTGGCTTGGCTTTAAATGGCTGACAAGCAGATCAGGTGAGATTTCTTTAGAAGGAAATGGCTAATACTCCCTGTACAAAAATATAGTTAATGCCTAGACCATAAATACAGACTGCACAAATACATAAAAGCAAGATATTATTTCAACATTAAAAAGTAATCCCCATGCCATTTCTACTTGATTTGAGTCTTTTAAAGTACTTTTACTGACAATGTATTCATTTTTTTAGATTATCATTTCATTTAGTTCAATTAACCCTATAAAGCCCACTCTATCATTGAATTTCTAAGGCCTCTAAATGATCAACAGGTTCAAAACCTTTCTTAAAAACCCACTTGCACACAATCTACTACATGCCTTCTGTCATGATTGATAGCAAGTAAAAGGCCTTTTAGTGTAATTGTACAAACGTCCACCTTCAGCTCATGATTCAAGTGTCTTTTTTCCTGTGAAATCTTTACAGATGTTTAAAAAGTACTCTTAAATATAACTTATGTTGTTAGTAATATTTCAAGATGAACACTTCCTTGACTGATGCAACTGACGTTTATTTATCCATACATCATTTATTTGTAAAAAAAAAAAATCCTGTTAAAATGTGAGTATCAAATATGATCCATCAGGTTTTTGAGGAATGTTTATTTGTTCATCTCTCAATCACTGTATTGTATTGCATTACATGTTTCCCCCCCACAATAAATACTTTGATCAAAAGTAAGCATTTAATATCGTATTAAGACATATTTTTGGGGATACAAAGTGGGATCTGATATTTATATGCAGTTATAAAGATCTAATTGATTTACATTACAAACTATCGTAATTACTTACTTTTTGGCCATATGAATAACAGCAAATTTCATATTTGGCTCGTTTGAGATTTTACAGAATAAAATTGAGGTGCTTTTTTATTCATATTCATACTTCTGCATGTTATATGAGCCATAAAAGCCTGATATGAAATCTGATAAAAAACACCTGTGCAAACTTTTATTTTTATTTTTTTAAAGGGTTAATAATCGTTTTTTTATTATTGATGTCAAACGATTAATCATGATTAATCACATCCAAAATAAATGTTTTTGTTTACATAATATGTGTGTGTACTGTGTATATTTATTGTGTATATATAAATGCACACTCATGCATGTCTATATTTCAAATTGTTTATATATATATATATATAAAATATATTATTTTATAATATCAATTATATGAATATAAATTTAAACGGAAATACATGTAAATATTTTCAATATATATATTTTATGTGTGTGTATTTATATATACATAATAAATATACACAGTACACACCCATATATGCAAACAAAACTTTATTTTGGATGCGATTAATCGCGATTAATCATTTGACAGCATGAATTATTTCATATTTTGAGCTCACAGGGTTAAATCAGTTCATTTAGATGCATTAACATGCAGCGTCAGTGCAGCTGTTTTAATTAGTTTTTTTTATAGAAGGTATATGTATTTGTTGATGGGATGGTTTCTTTTGTGCACTAGATTAATCTCTAATGTTGTTTCAGTCTGCCGGCTAAACTCATCAATGGAGGCATTGCCGGGTTAATTGGTGTCACTTGCGTGTTTCCCATTGATCTGGCAAAAACACGCCTCCAAAACCAGCAGAACGGATCTCGCATCTACACTAGCATGTATGTGTCCTGCTCCTTTTAATTGTCTGAGCAAATGAATGCCTGTGCTTGTGTTCATGTATATATGTGTGAGGATGTGTTTCATTCACAGGTCTGATTGTCTGATAAAAACCATCCGATCAGAAGGATTCTGTGGGATGTACAGAGGTGATGTACTGTTTCATAATCTGTATAGTTGTTCATGCTTGGAAAAACTCCATTATCTATCCCTCTTTCTTAATATCCCTCCTTCACACTTTCATTTCTAGGAGCGGCGGTTAATCTGACTTTGGTAACTCCAGAAAAGGCCATCAAACTGGCTGCCAATGATTTCTTCAGACACCAGCTCTCCAAGGATGGGTGAGAATAAAAACAAAAGTGTACTGGGGCAAACGACAAGCAGAGCTTCATTTTGACTTTATTCCCTAACTTAAATACTTACTATTGCATTGGAACTATTTAAGAAATTGAGACACATGACATTTAATTTAGACCCATTTTCTGTTCAATTCTAAAATTCAAACCTGACTTACAGCACACACACACACACACACACACACACACACACACACACACACACACACACACACACACACACACACACACACACACACACACACACACACACACACTCGGCTGACAGAGGCTGCATTAAAATACAGTAAAAACTGTAATATTGTGAAATCTTTTTTACAATTTTAAATAATGCTTTTCAATTTCAATACATTCTAACATTTAGATTTATTGCTTTGATTCAAAGCTGAATTTTCTCCGTCTTTAGTGTCACATGATCCTTCAGAAATCATTCTAAAATGCTGATTTGGTTCTCAAGATTTCAAACTTTAGACAGCCAGTGTATGTATAAATAAACCTATTTTATATTTTTACTTATACTACGGGCCGTTGAATGCTTGAATCTAATTGGCGAAAGTAGTTCCAGGCAGCTCTTGACCGCATTACAGTTCCGTATCACTCCGCCAAATGATTTACAACAGAAAAAAAAACTAAACCCACAACGACACCGGCCAAACAAATAAATACAGTAAACAAAAGGATAAAATCAACAGATCTTGTCCATGTTTTTGCCACAAAATGACGTTTTATTATGTACCGAAAGCACATAATAAATAATTCTAATCAAAATAGAGATTTAAGTAGAAAAACCAGACGAATGCCTTGAAATATATCATCTGATCGATATCTTGAAGTGTGGCAACCGTAGTATAAGCGGAATAATTGACTCCGGACCGTTGAATTATTATTAAAAATAATGCACACCCGAGGTGTAACGGCCACTCTTCTAATCACCACCTCGGGTGTGCATTATTTTTCTAATAATCAAATCACCCGTCGTTAATTATTCTTTACATATGTAATATTATTATGTATTTGTTTATATTATATGACATATTACATAATTGTATTGATATTATTTAGCATATTAATTTAGTTGGCATATTTATACTCCAGTTCATTTCTAAAGATTACAATTTGAGAATAATTATTTTGTTTGCAATATTATCTCAAGTAAAACAATAATTTTCCACAACATAATTGTATGTAAAAAGTGTTATAGGTTATTTAAAGGACTTTCAGCTATATTTAATGAACAACAAAGAACTCAATAGAAATACATAGTTTGGCCAACAGAAATTGTAATTAAAACAACTTGCAACACAATTATGGAAACATCCTTTGTCCAACCAAAGTTCAACCTTTCAGAATAAACATTCATTATTTAGATTCGTATTCATTCAAATGAATAAATTAGCTCATTTGCGGTGAATGTGCTCAGCACTGGGATGTAATGGAGGTCTTATAACTTATTTAACTCATTTGTTAATTTATTCCTTTTTTGCTCGGGGCATAATTTAGGTTGATGAAGTCTCAGATTCACCTCTTATTTTATAATCCACAAAGCCGCTGGATTTGCTCACAGAGTTTTGAAAACTGATATGATAGAAGCCACCCATAAGCTTCTGCATTATGGATAGATATTGCAGCATAACTTGAATATCTGGAGTATTCAACACCTTGAATACCTGGAGCTGTGGTGAGCATCTCCGTGGTGACTAATAGCTAGATGGCTAAATTATTGATTAATAAAGTCCGGTAGACTGCAATGAACTGATGCATTATTGAAATAAGTGTGTGTGTGTGTGTGTGTGTGTGTGTGTGTGTGTGTGAGTGTGTGTGTGTTTGGAAGTGTGACGTCATCAGACGGTGAGGGTCAGACCCCAAAGCTGCTTGTTTACAGAGGAAACGGGCTTATCGTCATCTATAAATAATGCTCTTTTTATCTTTGTGTTTTTCTGTCTCTCTCTCAGACAGAAGTTGACGTTGGTTAGAGAAATGTTAGCTGGCTGCGGTGCTGGTATCTGCCAAGTTAGTGTCTCTGCTGCACTCATGACCCACTCCTCACACACACAAAACAGCTTACTTTTCTGAAAGTAATGAGTTTCTTAAAGTGATGTTTTGGCTTAAGTACAGCTAAGATAGAACATAGTGCACCCAAAATGCAAATTTGACATTGTAAAACAATCAGATGTTGGGCAAAATATTCAAACGAGTGTTTTCCAGATCTATAGAAATATAAGAAATAATAGTTAGAAAAGTTTGGGGTCTGTAAGATTTTAATGTTCTGGAAGAAAGTCTCTTATGCTCACCAATGCTGCAATTATTTGATAATAAATGCTGTAAAAACAGTAAAATGTTGAAATTTTATTACAATTTAAAATAAATGTTTTCTATGTTAATATATTATAAAATGTAATTTATTTCTGTGATGCAAAGCTGTATTTTCAGCATCATTACTCCAGTCTTCAGTATCACATGATCTTCAGAAATCATAATAATATGCTGATTTACTGCTCAAGAGACATTTATTTTATTATCCATGTTGAAAATAGTTGTGCTGCATAATATTTTTGTGGAAACCATGAATCATTATTTTGAAGTTTTTTATGAATAGAAAGAGCAAAAATGTAATTTTATTTTAAATGTAATTTTTTTGGTAACAAAATAAAAGCCTTTACTATCATTTTTGATCAATTTAATGCATCCCTGCTGAAAGAAACTAATACATTTATTTATTATGAATTCAATCTTACTGACCATTTCAAAAGAATAATTTAGAGGCATTTATAGCTCAAATAAGACACATTTGCATGGAATAACCCTCATATATCTGATGTTAAACTGAACTGTCTTGAATGGCAATAGTAACCTCTGTCTGTATGCGGTTTGTGTTTTGGCAGGTGATTATAACCACTCCTATGGAGATGCTAAAGATCCAGTTGCAGGATGCCGGCAGAATAGGTGAAAGATAGAAAACTTTCTCATGTCTGCTCATAGTGTCTGGTTGATGATGGGGGTGCTCATATATGCATACTATTCTACAGTGTGCAATATGTATGTTGTGTGCACTATACAACATCTCTGTGTGCGTGGAATACTGCATGATGTGCTCCATTTGGCATGTAATGTTGCATCCCACAATGCAATGCACTCACTCTTGACCTTGACCACAATATGAACCATGGATGATAACAGGACTCTGCTTGTGGAATTAAACATGCATTGTAGGCATGTGACAACAGTGTAGCAGAGAACATGAAACGTTGCATATACTACACCCTATGCATTCTGTGCTGTATGCAGTGTGCAAAAATCTGATTCCACAAATATTATGGCAGAAAACAAGAACTAAATTGAAACTTAGTTAGAATTGAAAATGTAGTATGCTGCATTGTTGTAACAAGACCATTTTAATTTAGCAAGTGTTGTCTATAGTTATTCTTGGAAATAAAAAATGATGCTCTTATGCTCACCAAAAAACACAGTAAAAACAGTAATATTCTGAAAAATGTTTTCAATTTTTTTCTATTTGAATATATTTTAAAATGTAATTTATTCCTGTGATGCGCAGCTATATTTTCAGCATCATTACTCGTCTTCAGTCACATGATCTTCAGAAATCATTCAAATATGACAATTTCTTATAATTCTAAATGTTGATTTTTTTTCAGGATTCTTTGATGAATAGAAAGTTCAAAAGTACAGCATTAATTTGAAATAGAATACTTTTGTAGCATTGTAAATGTCTTTAATGTCACTTTTGATAAATTTAATGCATTCATACTGAATAAAAGTATTGATTTCAATAAAAAAATCTAACTTTTGAACAGTAGTGTATATAAAATAGTATGAGTGATATGCTATTCTGACCGTATCTCATGTCTCTGACAGAGGCCCAGAGGAAGCTCATTGGCCAGCATGCCGGAGGAGGCGGAGCCAAAGGGAATGTTGTTCAGTTTAAGTCTCCCACAGCCCTCCAACTCTCCAGAGACCTGCTGAAGGACAAAGGCATCGCTGGTCTCTATAAGGGACTGGGGGCCACTCTATTACGGTAGTCACTCAAACTGTGGGACGCTTTCTCTCCATCCTTTACCTCACACTGGTGTGTTCTTCCTCTTTGTCTTCCTCAGGGATGTGCCCTTTTCCATCATCTACTTCCCACTGTTTGCTAAGCTGAATAGCTTGGGCAGGAGGAAGGCTGACGGTTCAGCTCCGCTTTACATCTCCTTCCTCGCTGG
This sequence comes from Gymnocypris eckloni scoliostomus, assembly GCA_027564155.1. NCBI lineage: Eukaryota > Metazoa > Chordata > Actinopteri > Cypriniformes > Cyprinidae > Gymnocypris > Gymnocypris eckloni. The sequence goes on along the minus strand of CM050413.1, from coordinate 35,551,960 downwards.
CTGTTTTGCAGGCTGTGTCGCAGCTGTTGC